>AYEL01066638.1:0-11688 GCA_000484575.1 Olivierus martensii | reverse complement strand
CTATTCGTACGAATAACCATGAGAGTCACTGTATTCCGAAAAATTTACCTCAGAATGGGATAAACGCTAAACGAATAAATTACAGCTGCCATGATGAACGAGAAGTAAAACTATGGTTTATATGCCAAAAATACGCAGGGAATTATTCTACGATTATGCGGGTTATGATTTTATGCTGTACTATCAGCTATTACTGCTGTATATCCATAAATTACATAAATAATTTATGGATTTACATATATATATATATATACAGGCTGATTCAAAAAATTTATGTCGAAATTTACAGAATTATAGAGGAGGATAAATAAAGATTTCACTATTCGTACGAATAACCATGAGAGTCACTGTATATATACAGGCTGATTCAAAAAATTTATGCCAAAATTTACAGAATTATAGAGGATAAAATTCTCAGTAAAAAGTCTGGTCGCGTTTTTTGATTTGAAGCTCCGTTTAAAAGATAACGCATAAAAGTTTTATAACGCCATTTCCGGATCAGTCAAAAATTATTTTTAAATTATGCTTATATGTATTTTTAAAATCGTCTATAAATTTTAACTATTAAAAAACTATCCTAAAAAATTTAGAGCATCGAGAACAGATTGCTTATTAAATTAGTGGCCGATTATTTGACTGAAATGTAATTGTTTTACAAACGTAGCATTCATATTCGAACAACAATATAACTTATATTAATGATGTATTAAAAAAAGGCTAAACAAAAAGAGGCCTATAATGTAATTTTATTATTAATTATATATACATCTCCTTATTTTTTATGTACAAATAAACATATTTTAAAAATAGCTTTTGAATGATCTGGAAATGACGTCACAAAACTTTTTTTAGACGTTGTATCTTTTAAACCAGTGTTTCCCAAAGTGGTCTATATCGATCCCCAGGGGTCGACGACGACCTGCAAGGGGTCCATGTCAACGGAAAAAAGATATTTTTTATGTACAAATAAACATATTTTAAAAATAGCTTTTGAATGATCTGGAAATGACGTCACAAAACTTTTTTTAGACGTTGTATCTTTTAAACCAGTGTTTCCCAAAGTGGTCTAAATCGACCCCCAGGGGTCGACGACGACCTGCAAGCGTTCCATGTCAACGGAAAAAAAAACACATTTGAAGTTGACGAATTTGCAAAAATTCAATATTAGCTAAGCAGGGGGTCAACCCAAAACCGACAAACATGGCAAGTGGTCTACGAGACAAAAACGTTTGGGAACCAGTTTTAAACGGAGCCTCAAATCAAAAAACGCAACTATACTTTTTTGTTTAGAATTTTATCTTTTACCAGTCTGTAAATTTTAGCACAACTTTTTGAATCACCCTGTATATTAATATATAATATATAGGGTGATTCAAAAAGGTTATGCCAAAATTTACAGACTTGTAGAGAATAAAGTTCTGAGTAAAAAAGTCTAGTCGCATTTTTGATTTGAGACTCCGTTTAAAAGATATAACGCTTCAAATTTTTGTGACGTCATTTCCGGTTCATTCAAAAAATATTTTAAAAATACATTTATTTTAACTATTTAATTTTAAAACTATCCTAAAAAATTGGAGCACCGAGAACTGATTATTTATTAAATTAGCAACCGAATATTTAATTAATGAACATAATTGTTTTATACACATAGCATTTATTTTCGAACATTATCATTTTCAAATGTTAAATTGCTAACTCTTCCTGGTTTAGTAGTTGTGTATTGCTTACTACAATCTTTTTGAGTGTTATGAATCACTATTCTTATGCAGAATTGTCGAATATACACCTGATTTATGGATACACCAGTGGGAATAGTAGAGCGGTGGAACGTCTGTACAGAAGAACTTTTCCGCAACTCAGATGTCCGTCCAGAGTTATTTTTGCAAACATCGAATATTTCCCAGTGGGAATAGTAGAGCGGTGGAACGTCTGTACAGAAGAACTTTTCCGCAACTCAGATCTCCGTCCAGAGTTATTTTTACAAACATCGAATATTTTTTCATCTAACATTATTAATTAATCAAAGTTGCATTACTTTACAATTTTGTTGATTTAAGCTAATAAACTTAATTTCAGTACTGAATTTTTTCAATGTTTCTTGTCTCATGTATCAAAACGGAAATGATGTCACAAGTGTTACATCTTTTAAACGAAGCCTCAAATCAAAAACGCGACTAGATCTTTTTACTTAAGAATCTTATCCTGTACAGGTTGTAAATTTTGGCACAACCTTTTTGAATCACCCTGTATATTTGCATCAAGATGTATCACAATAAACGCGCTCTACTATAATACGAATTCGTGTAATTATACATCTTGAAAGGGTCGCGCAAGACACTCACTTTCAAGATGGCATCGCGCACAGGTATCGATTTCGTTATGATAAGTATTTTTTCATATAGCTACTTATCGGTTCTGTTTTCGCGACTGATTTATATTCCGATTTACTACTATCAATATGACTAAAAATATTATGCAAAAATCTCGGATTCGGTGAAAAGCAGAATCTTTTTTTTTTTTTTTTTGAAGCACTACACAGTACAGTATTTCATAAAAGCAGAATTTTTTTTTTTTTTTTTTTGAAGCACTACACAGTACAGTATTTCATTTTTATTTCAGGAATCTAGTTTTTTATTAATTATATTACGGCTATACTGGACAACAAGATTTCTTTTTCCGTTCTTCATAGCTGCATGAAAATAGAATTTTTTGAAGAATGTCTCATCAACAAAATGTTTCCTACTTGCATAGAACATTTCTCTCTCCCCACTGACTGTCACTCCATTACTTTTCAATATCAAAAGCAAATGCTTCTGGAAAATACTTAGATCTGAGAAAAGAAGGAAATTCTCTCTCAAGAAACTTCGTGTCAAAGTAGAATTAATCTAACAACTAAGATGTCATCAAATAGACGTCCAAAGAATTGTTGATGAAACCAATATTGATTTTGCATATAAAGCCAAGAAGATTAAAAGATAAGTAAATTAAAATGATTCTTCTCAACAAACTTCTGAGACCTAGTATTAAACTCTGAATTCTCTAATGACATTATTTCATACTGCTCTGATGAAATTCCTCCTTTCCTTGAAACAGCTGTCAGCTTTGGTCCGAATTTTGTTTCTTCTTGTTCATGAAACCGTTAATGATTGAAAAACACTAAAAAGACGCTCAATATAGACTAAGTAGATGTGATTAAAAAAAACCGAATTTAGAAAAATACAAGCTCAATTAAGCTGACACGGAAATGGGCTAAAGAAAATAACGTAATTATCGCACATGCTGATAAATATATTCTTTTTATTCCTAAAGATATATATTTGAAACATTTAGAAGAATATATTATTGATATATTCTGCTCGGTTAGATCAGCGGTGGCCAACCTTATTGAAAGCAAGTGCGCAATGAAAAATTTTTACAGCGCGGTGGGAGCATGACCTTTTTTTTACAGCACGGTGGGCGCATGACCGTTAAGTAGAATTCTTTTTTCGTAATAAATAAGCATTTTTATCTCCAAAAATAACTAATAAATTTGTGAATTATTGGAAACAACTATTCAACAGATAATACACATAATTCAGTCGTTAATATGAATTTACAAGCATAATATACCGCTGCATCGTCGTCGTATCTACACATTTCAGCACAAATGCGAATGATGCAAACAGAATCCGCACGAGCTTCGGATCGTGCACTCTCATCGCATGATTGGATCTCATCGCACGATCCATCACTGTCATCTCTGCTCTAAAAAAATGTCTAAAAATTGAAAAAATACACAACGTTTACTCTACTTCGCATCTACATAAACTCAAGACAGCCTCGAAGAGTGACGTCGTCAGTCTTTTAGCACTACGGCCTGTATATCTAGATGGCCTTGGGTAAGTAAATAAAGAGTAAAAACGCTTTTTGTTAAGTATAAAATCGTTCTCCCTGCAAGGCCAGTTAACCCTTCAAGAATGTTAAAACGTTCTAATTCATTCCTTTGTTCCGTAAAGTTTGGACAATTGATGATGAAATGCTGAACATTATTAATTTCGTTGATATTGCAAGTACAATAATTGTACTTGCAATAGTTTTAAAAACTATTTAAAACCAAGCATTGATATTATTTTATTTTTATTAATATTTAACAGCTCTTTTAGATAATTTTAATAGATTTAGCTACTCTTAACCAAAAATAAATGGCTCTGAAAAGAGCCTTTGAATGCTAAACATTAGCGGTGGTTCG
This sequence comes from Olivierus martensii, assembly GCA_000484575.1. NCBI lineage: Eukaryota > Metazoa > Arthropoda > Arachnida > Scorpiones > Buthidae > Olivierus > Olivierus martensii. The sequence goes on along the minus strand of AYEL01066638.1, from coordinate 7,460 downwards.
TCCTTCTGGAGGAAGATGCCATGATGGTATGATGTTAATTTTTTTTTTTTTTTTGATGCATCTTCTGCACTTCGATTTTAATTTCCTTAGTCTCCTCCCACCACAGGGCCCAGGAGGAGAGATTCTTTTTTGTCCGGATCCTGTATTTAGTGTTACGTTAAACGGACTGTTTACAATGTCTCCTCTGAATACAATACCTTCAAAAACATTGTCTGTATGCCCTGGACGACTTTTCTTTTCTTCCTGGAGGACTTTTCTTTGATTTTTTTTCTTTTATTATTCATAATAATCTGAGGAGCTGACACTTTCCAAAATGAAGTATCGAATGCTTTATTCTAGAATTAGAATTCGAAATTCGTTCTTTTTTCGATTAATTCAATATTTAAAAAATTTACCCGAAATTAGAATATGATAATTCGAATGATATGTTCTCCTAAATTAATATTTAAATTCAATTTCTTAAGTTTATTTTAACGCTCAATAAATTATCCAGTTTTAACATCAGACAGAATAATTTATTTTAACAATATCGGTATAAATAAAAATATTTATGAATTTAAATAAATTGTGAAACTTATAAATTTTTGAAAAGTTACTTGTGTAATTTTGTCTAAAAGCAAATAAATTTTGTATTTGAGATGGCTAGCACTAAATTCTGCATCAAATTTTTCGATCAAAATTACGCATTTTTATAGGAATTAAGAATATTTTCGTCAATTTAATTATACGTAGATTAAATTTATTCAAACATGATTTTAATCATTGTTTTATTTTACTTTTATGCTGGAAATGACTGAATAAGTAAAATAAAATCTTTAATATCTATGATTGCATATTTCTTAGTAGAAGGTGATGCGTATAAATTTACATTGTCAATAGATGCTGAATGTTTTTGATATCAAGTCTAGAGATTAGATGAGATCCGATGGATCGCATGATGGATCGTGCATCTCGCATCTACACAGCCTCGGATCGTGCCAACTGCTGTCGGTAGATCAAAGGTTTTCGTGCTAAGTCTGGACAAGTTAAAATGTTAATTTTTTTTTTTTTTTTGATGCATCTTCTGCACTTCGATTTTAATTTCCTTAGTCTCCTCCCACCACAGGGCCCAGGAGGAGAGATTCTTTTTTGTCCGGATCCTGTATTTAGTGTTACGTTAAACGGACTGTTTACAATGTCTCCTCTGAATACAATACCTTCAAAAACATTGTCTGTATGCCCTGGACGACTTTTCTTTTCTTCCTGGAGGACTTTTCTTTGATTTTTTTTCTTTTATTATTCATAATAATCTGAGGAGCTGACACTTTCCAAAATGAAGTATCGAATGCTTTATTCTAGAATTAGAATTCGAAATTCGTTCTTTTTTCGATTAATTCAATATTTAAAAAATTTACCCGAAATTAGAATATGATAATTCGAATGATATGTTCTCCTAAATTAATATTTAAATTCAATTTCTTAAGTTTATTTTAACGCTCAATAAATTATCCAGTTTTAACATCAGACAGAATAATTTATTTTAACAATATCGGTATAAATAAAAATATTTATGAATTTAAATAAATTGTGAAACTTATAAATTTTTGAAAAGTTACTTGTGTAATTTTGTCTAAAAGCAAATAAATTTTGTATTTGAGATGGCTAGCACTAAATTCTGCATCAAATTTTTCGATCAAAATTACGCATTTTTATAGGAATTAAGAATATTTTCGTCAATTTAATTATACGTAGATTAAATTTATTCAAACATGATTTTAATCATTGTTTTATTTTACTTTTATGCTGGAAATGACTGAATAAGTAAAATAAAATCTTTAATATCTATGATTGCATATTTCTTAGTAGAAGGTGATGCGTATAAATTTACATTGTCAATAGATGCTGAATGTTTTTGATATCAAGTCTAGAGATTAGATGAGATCCGATGGATCGCATGATGGATCGTGCATCTCGCATCTACACAGCCTCGGATCGTGCCAACTGCTGTCGGTAGATCAAAGGTTTTCGTGCTAAGTCTGGACAAGTTAAAAAACATTTAGACTACATTTTTTAATTATTATTTATTTTTTTATAATTTTGTAAATTATAATTCTCGTTCAGTAGCTAGAAACTATATTTTAGTTGATTTGCAGTAAACTCAAACTAATAAAACAGATTGAAATAAAATTATTACTTATTTTGAAATTATTTTCATATGATTAAGAAATGTTAAAAGATTATATTTTTAAATTAATTTTTTGGAAATCTTGCCGTGGGCGCATAAAAGATCAAGTGTGGGCGCACTTGTGCCCGCGGACGCGGGGTTGGCCACCACTGATTAAACCATGACTATACTGATACTTCGACAGATCTATCAATATTGTAAAGACGTTAACACTCCATCATTCTTTAAAAAATGTGCATCGATATATTATGCTCCTCCATGCCTTTTGCATTTATCAAAATCCATAAACCTAAATTTGAACGTCAGACCTATTGCTGAAAAATTTTCTTCATCTACTTGCTTCTGAAAAGACCTAAGTTTTATCAAGCACTTCTTAAAGGATATGAATACTCAGTAGTAAATAGCATTGCTGACTTCCTCGATAGAATTGGGAACACTCCTCTTTCGATAAGTATTTATTAGTCATTTTACACGAGTGTTAGATTAAACTTGCTTCCATTTTTATTCGTAATTTGTTAGGGAATAATATGGACAATCGTTTAGGGAATTTATCCGATCTTGTTCGTTTTTAGAAATTCATATTATCAGATTGGTGACATGAGTTGTTATATCCAGCAATGCGGCTGTTCTATGAATTCCTCCTCTTGCGGACTCTATAGCTGAGAACATATAACATGGCTTCACACAACACGGTGTTTTTTTAGGAACCTGTGTTATAAGACGGATACCTGTATTTTTAAATTAAACTAGTACTATATTTATATCCTTATCTATTTAGGTATTCTAGATTCTCTATAATTTTCGTTTTCTTTGTTTTTTTCACATTACGGCTGAAGTTAATAACAGGAACGATATCGAACTTAATTTCATCTATTGTTACATTTATAGTATTTTGAGTTGAGGAGATATCACTCAACTCAAAATTTTTTTCTTGGAGATTCTATGTATGAATGCTATACTATATACAGTATTTCTATAGTCGTATACGCAAAATTCACAAGGCATAAAGTTTTTTTAATTGTTTTATCTTATTGTAACGAATAAAACTACACTATATTAACTTGAAAATAAATTCCCAACTCAATATTACGCTGTTAAGTTATTTGTAGAAGTAAATTATAGTGGAACCTTTTATAGTTGTCCTTGGTGCAAAAACGTGCTAACTCAAAATTTAGATTTAAGAAAACTCAAACAAGATCCTCAACCTGATGAGGATTTTGTTTGAAGACCGAAAACGTTATTTTAATAAATATTTTATACAATTTCTATAGACTTAACTGCAATTAGTGCTTGTATTTTTAAAAGTTTTGTTCATATACATTCAGATTAACATTTATTTATTTATAATATAAACACTTACAATAATACTTCTTCAAACAAATAACTGTATATAAGTTAAAGGATAATAAAAAAACAACGCTTGTGTACTTTTAAAGTAAAAAATAAATTAAAAAGATAATAGTTCTGAAGATAAAGTTAACCTTAATAATGAATTTAATTGCAATAAACTATAACTGAACCTGGATTTTATTTTTCTGTAATATGCATTTAAAAATAGAATTTTTTCGACCTTACTATCACTAAGTCTACTTTAAAGGCTTGTTTATAGTCCGACGAAGCTAACCTTTCGTTAGCGCCTAAAACGTCTGTCACGCTGCGTTCTAATTTGCTTGTTTATAGTTAGTATTATATAAATAAGAGTAATTTTTAAATGCCTCAATAAAAAATTCAATATTGCTATTTGAACCAAGGACCTTCTTGATTTGAGCACTCTGCCATCTTGTATCAGATTGCAAAGCATCATGGTATAACTATAACGTTGAAATCTAGAACTCGTTCTAGGTTGTCAACTTCGCGTCTGTTACGCTGCGTTATGGATAACGTCGGAGTATAAACCTATGAATTGTTTCTAACGTCAACGTCGCCGACGAGCGTCTCCGCCACGTCGGACTATAAACAAGCCTTTACGCTCTGAAATTATTGTTCCAGCTTTAGAAAACAGTCGTTAACATGGCACAGAAGTTGCTATTACAGTTTTTCTTTAGCTATTTCACTTAGTATAGGATAATTATACCTATGTTTTAACCACTATTTTAATGGATCGTCGTTTTTATTTAATAGATCATCATCTATATATATCTGAATTTCTATGATTGCTTGAGAAGTAGCTTGTATCTGTAGAGTGGAGAATTAAAAGTTTTATTGAAACCGTCCCATATAGACATTTCGTCTTCATTTTCAGTTATATTACTGCTTCCACTTTCTTGTTCTCATCTTTCTGTATTTAGTTGCTATTACACTTTAGCTATTTCACTTAGTATAGGATAATTATACCTATGTTTTAACCACTATTTTAATGGATCGTCGTTTTTATTTAATAGATCATCATCTATATATATCTGAATTTCTATGATTGCTTGAGAAGTAGCTTGTATCTGTAGAGTGGAGAATTAAAAGTTTTATTGAAACCGTCCCATATAGACATTTCGTCTTCATTTTCAGTTATATTATTGCTTCCACTTTCTTGTTCTCATCTTTCTGTTTAATAGTCATAAGATGCTGTACAGACTTTTTAGCATTTTCAGCTAGCTGTTGATCAGTAGGGCCTAACGTTGCTCAGATCAAGAACTAATGGCAGCTGACATAAAATACATTTTTCTATATTGTTAATTTCATAATAATGTTCAAATATAAGTTTCATATCAAAACTTTCTCTTAATTTCAAGCCTTAAACAGGTCTAGAAATGTAGTGATTGCAAATGAATTACTTTTTTCTACATTTCTTAGTCGTTGTTGTAAACTGATCTGAATGTTTGTTACTACTGTCGATACCGTAGCACAAAGTGTTTTATTATTCAATTTGTTGCATTTGTTACCGTCAAAACCCGATTTACCTGGATGGAACAAAGGCCGTTGGTGAATACTAATATTAACTAGTCAATACTAGAATTGATGGAAAAATTGCTTTGTTTACAGTTTTTACTACTTAAAAGCAATTTTAATTGGAATGGATCAGTTAAATTTCCTAACTTTACATTTTTATTTTTATAATACGTTTAAATATCGTTCTGCTTCTTATAAGCTAACATGAAAAGTGATAAAATGTAGTTAATGGATAGTTTACATTCCTAGAATGAATATTATAGTAGATAGTGAACATGGTTTTTTATTTTTACCACTCTGTGGTTGGAGTAAAAAGAGAATTGCAGTTATATATTTAAGACTAATCGATGATTATGTTGTTGTTGAGAATAAATATGATCATGTCAGGAATGCACTTAAAATCGAATAATATTAAAATAATAAGACAAAATAATTCTATATTATTCTTTACTGACTTTTGAGGTTTTATTTTATGAAATTGTAAATGTTTATAGTTCTAATAATAATTTTTTTTTATTTTACTTTCCGAAATTCAAGAAAAATTTATCTGTCTAAAACCATCGTAACTTTATTTCCACCTAGTTCTTAATTTTATGACAAAATTTTCAACTGGAATAATAAATTCTGAGTCTTGATCATCACATAAATATTCAGAGATTTTAAATCTTCTGTTGTAAATGTTTATATTGAATATTTCTGTAATAAAATTTTCTGTTTTTTATCTTTAATTTTATTATAAAAAATATTTATGTTCTTAAATAGATAATGTTTAATAATCTTGATTCCGATTTGATCAGATTCGTCTTCTTTTTTAACAACATATGCCCTCCTACTTAAGTATTCGTCGATTTTATTATAAAAAATATTTATGTTCTTAAATAGATAATGTTTAATAATCTTGATTCCAATTTGATCAGATTCGTTTTCTTTTTTAACAACAACATATGCCCTCCTACCTAAGTATTCGTCAGTAATTGATAGTTCCCAATTATTAAAACGTGGTAAAAACTTTCTATCATATTTCGTGGAACGATGTTCGGCTTTATGTCAAAAATTTTATTAAAATCAGTATCTATATTAATTTCTTCTAATTGTCTGATTGTTATACTCGCAAATTCTTGAAAACACTTTTTCATTCTTTCATTCACAATTAAAGAGTGGGCAAGATTATTATAAGGATTTACTGGATCAAGCACTAATGGTTTTTGTTTGAGGATATAATTTTTCACATTTTCTATTTTATAGTAGGCTTCAAAAATTATCTTCATATTAAAAGTGACTAATAGATTTAAAAAATGATTGAATGCGTTGAAAATAGAGGGATGTGGATTTTTTCCCTCCTCTTCCGCAACATATATACAGATTAATTCAATCAGTGATGATCTGCCGCTGATCATATAGTAGGCTTCAAAAATTATCTTCATATTAAAAGTGACTAATAGATTTAAAAAATGACTGAATGCGTTGAAAATAGAGGGATGTGGATTTTTTTCCTCCTTCCGCAACATATATACCGATTAATTCAATCAGTGATGATCTGCCGCTGATAATATCGTTTAAAAAAAGTGTTTTGTTCCAAAATTTTACTATTAATATTACGTCATGGACGAATTTTGATTTATTTAACACAAAATTTGTTTGACTTTCGCATAAACTGCTACTGTATTTGTAGCTTTCTTTGTCCGGATGTTTTAAATTTTCTATGTTGTTTAATATTATTCTTCGTTGTTCGTCTATATCATTACTAAAATTCATTGCCGGTAGGATATCGAACTTAATATCTTTTATAATGACTTTTACGGAATATCGCGTTTTATAGTCTGTCCCAGGTTGAGTTGAGAGCTATGAAAGTCATCGATTGGCAAAGAACCCACAACGTATCATTCCGCTGCTAGAAGTTGATTTATACGGACGCCCTTTTAAAACACGTTAATCAAGTCTTAAACAATTTAAAGTAATTTAATACTTTAACAAGAGATAAAACAAGTTTTAAAACACGTTAATCAAGTCTTAAACAATTTAAAGTAATTTAATACTTTAACAAGAGAAAACAATTAATTGTCCGTTCTTTAAATAATTTAATTAATCCGTTATTTAACACTTTGCCTGTCGTCTTCCTAATTCTGTAAATTGTTGACATGGAGACCGGTTAAGTCAGCTGCCATTTGTGTAATGTCCCTGACTGATTTATCTGGGTGTTGTTTTACTAAATTGTCGTAAACATTCAGTACAATTTCCTTAGCTTGACTATGCAGAATCTTTCCTTTAACACTCTTCTTAATGTTTGAACATGACGCCATCTTACTATACAATAATCTCGTCGAATAATCTCGATGACAGATCATCAGCATTTTTTAATCCAAATATTGTCTATCAACCAATAAAATGCAAAATATATTTAAAATTTCAAAAA
>AYEL01066634.1:0-47184 GCA_000484575.1 Olivierus martensii | reverse complement strand
TTAGCCACTAAAGTTAATTAGTAGTGGCACGTTATTGTTATATGAACTATTTATCGAGTATGGCAGCTGGCCAACTTTATAGGATGCATAATTTTGTTTTGATAATTTCACCCCCATTTTTGGTGCTGTTTTTGTTTATTCTTATATTTTATTTTTATTTTTGTTTTTGATATGTATATTTATTATTTTTTCATTCAAATTCGTGCATTTAAATTTGAGCTGTATTCTTAATATTAAGTTTTAAAAATTGAATAATTCTGTTCTTCTAAGAATGTAACAGTCATAACAGTACGTTAACTGCAATTTGATATTAGAACAAATGTAACAATTCTAAATGCCTGTTGATGGTGTATTAACACTGAAAACGTTTGCATTTTTTCGATGGTAAATAAGTATAGTATAAGACTAACTGCGTTTAGTGCTGTTTGTTATTATTCTAATACAGTTTATCATTTGACTTTAATTATCAGTTTATCATTGGACTCAAATGCCAGATCACCTGTCTAGTAGGATAGTTTGGAAAACAGAAGAGGCACTGCATTTCCAATTATCATCATCTATTGGACTGTCTATAATCAATAAAAAAAATATACCCACTTTTGCTGGCCATCAGTTACTCTGGTCAGTTCTTCAATTATTGGCATTGTCCATAGTTGGTTCACCTCCATAACAGAGTTTGTTTCAACACTGCTTTATTGAATTCAAATTAATATTAAAATACAAGATCAATAAAGTAAATAAAATGTCAAAAATTAAGATAAATCAATATATTCAATACTCCAAGAGTTAAATGGGACATTTTTGAATCTCAATGCATTGATGTTATCAAAGACCTCAATGAGATGCTAAAATATAAATATCCAATAGAAACTATAGTTAATAAATTTATCAAATTCAACCCATTTTTTCTTATTAAAAGTTTATAAAAGTTGAAAACTGATTGATAGTTTTGGGACCCCTAGAATTGCGGGGCCCTAGGATGCGGCCAAGTCGGCCTGTTGGTAAATCTGGCCCTGGTATTAGCTGAACTTTCTGCACAAAGAAACTTGTGAATAATCTGGAATTTATATAATTAGAAATTATGAGCTGAGAATAAACTATATGTAAATTAGGGAATACCTGTATTTTGTATCTAGTTCATAATGAATGATTTTGGTTAATAATAATTTTATTGTTGAACTTCATTAAAATTTAAGTAATTCAAATAATTAATCTTTCTGATTAAATTTTATCTGTTGTCTTATGAATCCATATTTATTAGATGCAGAAATAACTTCTAATTTATATTTTAGAAAAATATATTTCAACTCTTTTATGTTGAGTTTTATTAATTTGTTAATTTCTTTTTTTATCATTTAATAACTAAATACAAGTATGCATCTATTTACAAACATTTGTACTTAAGAATGTGCCATTTCATTTTCATATTTCAGAAAATTTCAAAAAAATTCAAGAATTTTAATATTATGATAGCAGAATACTGTAGCAACAAATATAAAATTACACAATTAATTAACATATTACTGCAAGATTTCAAGATGGCAAGATTACACAAAAATCCTTTGCTTTATAATTGGAATTTTTTATTTGAATTTACAAAATAAGAAACTTTTAATTGGTCCAACTATAAAATATATTATTAAAATACAATATATAAAGTGATTTCAGTACTTTTTGGGCCTATACAGGAAAACATGTACTAGGTGGCCAGTTTTGGGCGGCTGAGATTATGGCCACCAAGTGCAGGTTGGCCACCTTTTATATAATCATAATAATAATAAAAGTTTATATAAATCAATATTTATGTATGTATTGAATTGGTATTTTAATTTTTATGCATTTATGCAATGTAATAAATATATATTAGACTAAATTTAACAGAAAATATTGAAAATTCTAGAGAGAAACTTCTAACCAGAAATCCATAGGTACTAGAAACAGTATATTTGCAATATTTCCCTAGTTTATATTAGTATCACAAATATTGGACTATTTAAGTATCCTAGTTTTTAATTGAATACATTTAATAATAGAAATATTGAATAATAATTTTTTGATGTGTGATTTTTCTTTTCTATTTAGATGTTAGTCAATAACTATGAAATAATTTCAACATAAATAATCATTATAGATAAAAATAACAATAATGATTAAGAGTATCACAGATTCTGTTAGCAGAACTATAAAGAAATAAAGTTAAAACTTTGCAATTAAACTTGTTTACAAGAACAAGAATAATCCTAAATGACTCAATCCTAAGATAATACTAGAAGAAAATAATAATGAACTGAGTATATATCAGATATTATAATAATATACAATAAAAATAGAGATATTGGCAAAAAATATTACCAGAATGAAAGATCTTTTTAGCAATGATACTTGATAAAACATAGTGATTTATGTGATCTGTTTGAAATAGATTTAGTGGGAAATAAGATGTGATATGCTACATCTCATTAAATGGTGATATATTGTTGATGAAATTAGCCCATAATGAGGGCAAACATCATTATTGACTGGTTTCGTCAACAATTTTTTATTGAAAACAAAATGTTTAAAGTACTGTTTAAGATCAAGTTACATTTCATTAACATAATTTAAGCCATAAACAATAGTTTAAAGTATTGATTAGAGTAAACTCCCAAAAATGGCAGTTTAAATTGCTGATTACAGTGATAAAATGGCAAATATTATAGTGATTTGAGAAGTAGCACTGAAATAGACTAATCTTGTATATATTTTTGGTTGTTGGTTTGTTTGTCACAAGTAATTTCCTAAATGGTTAAAGCTACAGCTACCAAACTTGGCATGATTCACTGTGATTGTCCAACTTAAATAATTAACCTATTTAGTGACTTTTTTAGAACAAATATTGTCAAACAATTACAAACAAGTCAAAACTTCCATAGAATTTAACAATTTAGTCAATAGATGGCACTGCGTGTAGTAAATGTTTTTTGATTAAATTAAAATATAGGTCATGATGATGTCATCTTATTGTGATGTAATTATGAATAACAATGGGTGACATCATGAGATGATTTCTATCATGATGGCATGATGTCCTGATGATGTCATATTGTTGTGATGTCATCGTGGCCTAACATTCTGCTTAAATCTACATTAAAATTGGATTAAAAGATGATAAATTCCAAATTAATAAATTATATGGCAGAGTGATTTTGTTTGAATTCAGAATGTTATCACAAAATCCCTGGATGAAATAATGATGCCACATAAGCACACTGATGACATCATGATATAATATTGATAAATGATCAGATGATATATAATTTTTATAAATTCAGAAATAACAAATAATTTCTACCAGTTGTAATTCAAAGATGATGATATAGCATTTCAAAAACATGAAGTTTAAAATAATAAATGAAATTAATGCATGTAATAATTATAATTAATTAAAAAATTGGTTACAGTAAAAATTGGTTACTTCCTGGGAACAATAAAATGATCAATTTTCAATAGGTATAGTACTCAATATCACAGCATCATGAATTTAATGTTCCTTCAAGTAAACCTTTTTCAAGTTTAAGAACAGAAAGGCATTTAGATTCATAAATTTGTAAACTATCTGGAAATTTTGACAGTTGTATTAAAGTATCTATATTCATAAATAAATCTTAAAATTACTTTTTATATTTTTATTTGAGCTTTGATTGAAAATAAATTTTTTTAAACGAAAAAATATTTTATTTATATAATACATTGCCAATTATTTAATTCTATGAATGACTATTGAACGACTGAGTCTGTAGAAAAATCAACATACAAATAATCAAAACTAAGTTTTTCATAATATACTGTGTTTTCAAACTTTGCCCGGGCAATGCCAGGCACACTTTGCTAGTTTATCTATATATATATAAGCCGTTCACAAGCCAAATCGATTAACTCCACTTTTTGAATTTTTTAAAATATTAGTGTCACAGTACTTGGTTGACTCTTAACTATTTATAATAAAAATAAATTTTCTTAATAGTTTGGCTTAACACCATTAAATGACAAAATTTTTTTTGGCCATTGAATAATAAATAATTTATTTCAGAAGCCAATTCGATTAACTCCATATTCTAATGTAAGCAGTGGTAACAATGCAATTCAAACGTTTATAAGTGTCGTATTATGCTTAAGACATTTTGAATTTACCCTTCAAAGTTAGAATTATATTTTGACATCTTTTAAAATCACTAAATTGGAAGGATTGATTGAGAGGTGTGTAGGAAAGCACCTTTCCTACACGTCTCTCAACTTTCATGTAAGTGGTATCGCACCGATACCACTTACATGAAAGTTTTGGCTAACCAATTTTTATTCAATTAATTTTTTTGATTTTAGTCAAGATCTTTCTTTAGTTGTCTAGGATACAACAATAAGAATTTAGTTAAGTGATTTTTTTATGCAATGGTATATATTAGATGACAACGGCAAACTGTTTATTTTGTCATAAAAAATAATTAATCGGTTACTGTTATATGTGGATATTAATAGAATAACACCTTTGTAAAATAAATAATTTATTATATTAAACAAAGTAAAAGATGATTAAATACAAAAATAATGAGACTCTACTGAGACCATAACTTGATGACTGTGTAAAAGTTGATTCCCACTAGCACAGAATCGCTGCAAAAAATACGCGCGTGACAAAAGCAGCGCGGTTTTGACGTCATACCATGGCCTAAAAATTGCTACTGTCCAATGTCTAGATAGATTCAACTTTTCCGCAACGGTAAAATCTGTTGAGATAATAACATCCACCAAGGAAATCTATGCATTTTGCGACATTGAATTGTTCGCAACCTTAACAATCAAGATGGCGGAATTCTTTGTTATTAAATCTCATCTCTTTGATCAAAATTGCATAGAAACATTGTTCGTATTTCTTCTCATAAATATTTTTGATCCAGCATTTTTCCTTCCTCGATTTTGTTTCAGTTTCCTCATTTACTGCAAGCTGTTAACATCATTTCATAAACAGTGAGTGCCTTTCATTGCTTAGCGTCCATTTTGTTTTACTCGAAATGAATAATGGGAACTGCACTAAGATTCTTGAGGAAAGCGAAGCTTTCTGTGACTGTGGGAACCCGTAAACGGAATTGTTATCTGTGACAGTTTTTAACCGTTCTACTTTCTGCAGTGGATAGTCGGAACCATAGTATAATAAATCTATGGTGGGAATCAACCTTAATTCTTTGCGTTCAGCCTTATTCTACCAATGCTCTGACATTTCTAGCAATAAACTTTTGTTTAACATTTGAAATATATACTGCATTAACTTATTTTTTTTAAATATTTTCAAGATTGAAATTGATGGTATTATTATTATTTTTTCTTTTCACTTGTCAAAACGATTAAACTCTATCAGTTACACAAAAATTGTGATAAAAATAACGATTACTTGAAGGATATACTATATTATGCATTTTATATGTCGTTAGATAAAAGCTACACTTGTAATAATATGTTCTACAATGTTTATTTGAATTTATATTGTAAAGGGAATTTTAAAAAACAAATTATATTATTTTATCATTTTTCTCTACTTTTTGTTTTGTGGAATTAATCGATTTGGCAAATGAGCGGCTCATATAAAAGCATAAGTTTGGATGAGTAGTGATATTTTAATGATCTAATTGGATTACAATAACTATTAGTTGAACATTTCATTTTCTCTTACCTAGCTGATTGTTGTTATCTACTATTAAGTGATCCCAAGCAGTAGATTTTTCTTTAAAATTATTCCATTATTTATTTTATTTTCAACAATACCCTTATAATATTTTATCAGAACTAATAATAATTTTTCTACTTTACAGAAATTCTGTTTTTGAACTTTCTGCACTTTCATATTGGCCATCTTTATTAACACATGCCTCATAGGTTAAAGCAATATTGACTGATAGCATTCTTCATAACATATTAATTTGTTACAAAGTATTTGTTAATTTACATGTAAACTTAATTTAAAAAGAAAATTATTTCATCAACTGTCATTTATATATCAAATTATAATAAACTGTGGATTGATAGAATTCAAATCTAAGTGCCATTTGTAAAATTGGCCCAGGCCTTTTGATTTTTCTTACATAAATATTAGCTGAAACTAATTAGTGATCACCTGGCTTAAGGGACTAAATTTAAAAAGCTAGTTTGTTTTACCATAGGATGTAATGCTATTTTTTGTTCTGTTCAGTGACCACTTGTCTAATGTGTCTAATGACCAATCACATAGCTGGTTTTAAGAAATTTTAATCTTCGTTCAGTGACCACTTGTCTAATGTGTCTAATGACCAATCACATAGCTGGTTTTAAGAAATTTTAATCTTGTAAAGTGACCAAGAAGATTAATTTCATGGAAGAATTACTGTATTTTCCTTAGAATTTTTCCATTAGACAAAATTCTAAGGATTAATATTCTATTAGAATTTTTCTGTTATGATAAAATAGCCTGTTAAACCGGTATATTAAAAAATAAATATTGTAATTTTTCTGTTATGATAAAATAGCCTGTTAAACTGGTATATTAAAAAATAAATATTGTAATACTACTGTATATGTACCTTTATACAGTATTTTAATTTAAGTTTGACTATGCTAAATGCATATATACAGGTTAGTATTAATTGTAGTATATAATGCAGTATATGCTTGCTATAAGACTATTCATCAGAAGGTGATACAGGAAAACCTGTGTTAGGTGGCCAGCTTCAGGCTGTTGAGATTGTGGCCACCAAGCACAGATTGGACACTAGACACAGGTTACTTACAAATATTTTTATTAAGTATCAAAGTTTAAAATACAGAGTTTACAACACAGTTTCACATTATTAATTAAATCTAAGGTAAGAACTCACTAATTAATATGTTATTTTGGATTTTTTCACTTTATAATGCTCAGCTGATAGAAGATCTAACAAATTAGCAGAATACTCAATAAGTTCAACAGATTTAAAGTTTTCAGTGTAACTTCCTATCTTGGCTTAAAGTTTGTTCAAACTCTTCAATGATCTGTAGTTTTCTCTTTGAAATGCTTTGGATTTGGCCTTTTCAGCATCCAAATTCTTTTGCTAATTCATGCAAACCGATATTAGTTTTTGATTCTTTAGTTTTAATTAGTTTATATTGCTGTTCCAGATCAAGGAAATTGGGTTTGTTCTTGTTTGCTGACATCACAAAGCAGTCTACTTGCATTAAAATGCTTGTTTTGTAGTTATATTGGAATAAAAATTTACTTAATAATTTAATTACATGTATTAAATAGCAGATCTAAAATCAAAAACAGAATTGCCAGATGACAAAAATTTTTATTGTATAACAACCACAAAACTATAGCCTAAAACTAATTCAAAATTATATAGAAAATAGAAAATGAAATATTAATTTCAAATTCTAATTATTGTTATAACACAGATGAATGATCAATTTTCAGTACTGTATAGGTAATATGTTTTATTATTTTTACAATTTTTGATATTTATTTAATATAAATAAAATTTAATTATTATTTTCAAGTACAGTATATTAAATATATAAATAAATACCGTATTTTCAATGTGAATCACTTAATGACATATTTATAACAATTTTTAACTGAAATACTAAAAAAATATTTTATTTCAAAATAATTTATATACATTGTAGTATTCTAAATCACATTCTACAAAACTAGCCCAATAGGAAGGAAAATCACCTTATTGGGCTAGTTTTGGCATTTCTGATCAAAACATATTTGCTGGTCACCTAGTAGATGTTGTACACAAGGTATCAAAATTAAATATCACTGGCCATGGCTACAGAACACGGTGTGGCCATTTTACACAGTAAAAACACCGCAATATGCTCGGGAAGCAGTGGGCAGATATTAAGATGGCCATGGCTTGCAGGTTGGCCACTTAACTCAGGTGGCCATCACAGGTTTTCTTGTATATCTGTATGTCGTCATTATCGCTTTACCACAAGTTGAAGATTTTAATTAATATAAATTTGCAATTTTAATTACACTGTTCACAGTTCATTCATTGCAGCAAAAAAAATGCCTCCTATTCAGTCAAAACTCAAAATGCTTAGTTACAATGAAAAATTAGAACAGATTAATTTCTTGGAACACAATACAGAATAATTTCTGAGAAGTTTGGAGTCAGCAAGATGTCCATAGCATCAATAAGTGAAAAACTGAGTACCTCGAGTACTAAAAGTGCAAATTAAAAATGGGAATTTATTTTGAACATTTACAATATTTACTTTTTAACATGCAATTTTCATTAATATATGTAATTTTTCTTTTTAGTATGCAGTATGCTATAACTTAAGAAACTGTAGGAGATTTTATTTTTAATTTTTTTATGATGAAAAGTGGGAAGAGGGAAGATCACTGTCCTGTATAGTGACCAGTCAGATTGGTCCCGAGGGATGGTCATTTTAATAGGTTTCACTGTAATTAGTAAATTTTTGTAAAATTCTACTAATATTTTATTAACTTGATAACCATAGCTTTCTCCATTTTTGAATGGATGAAGCTATAGCAGATTCAGATTTTTCGAGTCTAATCAATTCTCTTGAGTTAGACAATAAAATTGTCCAATCTCAGATCTCATTTTAGATGGATGATATAATTTATGTATCATTCATTATGAAGTAGCAAACATATTTAGAAAGTAGGCAATTAGATATTTCCAGAATTGCTGGTTAATATAAAATATTGAACAAATGCTATTTCTCTATATAACCTAAAGATTTTTCTGCTAAAATCTATTAGAAAACAAATCATTTATGAAATAAACTATGGAAATAATCAAAATAATATGCCTGTTCCATGATTTAGTTCATTTTTTTAATAACTGTTTTTTTCAAGTAATTTATATATTTCTATGATATATTAAATTTTATTATAGAATATTGAAAGAGTATTGTGTATTGACTCACTGTTCTAATAATTTTGAAATAAATTAATGCTAATATTTTTATTTATAGGTTTTTGAATTGTACAACTAATTTGACAGTCAAGGATACAATATCACTTCCCTTACCTTCTTCAATTATTCCATATTTGGAATATTGTGAATCTTGTTCATTCCGTGTAGATAATTATCAATCTCATGTTGAATCAACATCTTTATGTCAATTTATTTTTGTACTTTTTGGACCATTAGTTTTTGAAAATATCTGTAAACAGCATAAAATTTTACCAATTGATATTTCTCATTTAGAAAGTACCATAACTCCTACTCTAGTATCTACAGAAAGAGAAAGTTCAGAACATGAAGTGAAAACAGAATTAACTGAAAAATTGTCAGAATCTAAGAATCAAGAATCTTTACATTCTACTGATTCTGAATCAGTTAGTATGCAACCTTATACACACACAGAAAAATCACCATTAGTTTCTGAAAAATTAGATTCTTCAGAAACTACAAATGATTTGCAAAAGTCTATTCAACCCACTAAAACTATTCAAATTTCTAGCAAACTTCATAAGGAATCATTTATTAAAGAAATAAAATCAGATGATAAACCAGTTTCTGAAAAATTAATAAAGGAAGAAACTAGAAAAGAAATTAGGAAATCCTCTCAAAATGGTAATGAACAAACACTTACAATGACTGACATACCTGAACTATCAGATACAGAAATAATTGCTCAGAGTATTCAGTTATCTAACTTAGAAGAAAGCAAAGTTGAAAATACAGATATAGAAATAACACACAATGACACTGAAACAACATATCAAGCAGAAGCAATTGAATCACTAGTTTTGTCTACTCCAATTATGCAGCAGTTATCTGAAGGTGCCTCTACAAGTGCTCAAGATTTACAATTTACTAAAGATGAAATTGAAAAATATGAAAATGGAGCTTTGAAAACAGAACCAATTTTTGTTGGGATTCCAAGTCCACCTGGACAAAAAGAGTCTGTATTCATGAGAATGGGAAATCGCATTAAGGCCCTAGAATTGAATATGTCATTAAGTAGCCAATATTTACAAGAATTAAGTCAGCGGTATAGGCGACAAATGGAAGATATGCAAAAAGCTTTTAATCGCACAATAGGTACACTTAACGACACGGCACGCAAAGCTGCAGTTAGAGTAAGTATAATTAATATTTTAATTTATAGAGCATTATTTTTAATTTGGTAAGATTCGGGTTTAACTGCCATGCAATTTGATCGCACTGCGCATCGAGGAAAGCGAGAGCCGCACACATTCAAAAAGGGGATCATTGTTTTTTGGGGATGATAGATTAAATAAGAGCTTGGATTTTTGGGGTTCAAAAAGGTTTCAGAAATCACTTCTTTCGAAGTAACTGAACACACCCCTCTCTTCTTTCTCCTCCCTTATTTGCTCCCCTTTCTTGCCACCCTTACCTTCATCCTCTTCTCACTTTAACACCTCTCTTTTACATTGCTACCCGTTACCGTAGAATTACGTCTTAATCCCTGCATATTTTGTCTGGTTTTAACTGAGACTCGAACCCACGACTTGACGCACGGCAGCACACAATCTATCTAATCATGCTACTACTACTTGCTAGCAGTGAGTGTTCGGAGGCTGCATATAAACAATGTTAAGCACACACAATGCATTATCTCAGTTTATAGCATTGCAATTGCGGCAAATTTTTTTGATACAACTCACAAGCTGTTTCATAACGAGTTTTCGACCGCACATCAAATCAATGCACCTACCAAATCTTTATCCACACTAATATCATTTTATATTAAACCTGATCGAATTATACACTATAAAATTATAGGCGAATGCATTGCTATGAACTCCATCGTCTTAAAACATATATAATTTACTGATCCCAAAACAAGTAAAAACATTTACTGGGATGCCAACTAAATTTGCTATCACCGTTCAAATGCAAGCCAGAATTAGCAAGCCGCATTACACAAACAACATTTTATTGCTAAAACAACCCTGCAATGTACATTACATCAGTTACAACACATGCCATATGTAGGTCACTTTCGTCCACCGTTACTTTAAAATATCCAACTGCATCCATAACTAAATTGATTAATAAATTTTATTGCCGTAAACGTGGCTTACAAATAACCCATCGGCACAATGAGCATTGCATAACAACAATAATACCTATTACTTTCTGCACATGCAGGAGGAAAAATATTTGACATAAATCGACAAAGCATTGTATTTCGCAACTGTAAACTGCACACCCTTATCAGTCACAAACTTTACCATTGATTCGAGCCAACAAAAAAACATCAAGCTACGCAATGTATATAATGGCTGATTTTAACCTCTCCAGGTATTTATTTTGCACACACACATCACACCCTTACATATTCAACAAAACTGTGATTCCTGCCAAACATACTTATCTGCGATCACACATATCCAATAACACCTGATTACGATAAACACCAAAAGGGAATTATATTGACGTATCCAACCTACAAAATTTCTGCAACGCAAAATACACAGGTGCGCACACAAACAATGCAGTCCCGAGACAAACGTGCACACAACTACTACAAAAGCAAAACAAACACCAATATAAATTATAACCGCACATTTGACATCACCGTCAATACACATTAAAAAGAAGCCACTCACTTACACAACAATTAAACACCACACATAGCATTTCAAAATGCATAAAAACAAACAAAAACAGAGCATTTCAAACAGCAATACACGTCCAACATGCATACGGTGCACTCAAATAAATTAACACACAAAACATAGGGGGAAAAACCCTATGCCGATACAATTGGACATTGCCAAAACACACACAGCAACGGAGCGAAGCCAATAGCTCACAGAACAATCGAAACACTGCACATTTAACAACGAATGAACTTATTCAAAATATCAAACAATAAACTATTTTTTACTTATCAGCCAGTTTCTTTTTCCTGTCATAGTTACAAACAGACACAAACTGATTATAAAAATCGTTTCAACAGAATGCTAATAATTTCTAAGAAATACTTTGACGACGAGATTAATGTCACAAATTCCAAGACGATGAAAGACACTCCGCCGACTGGCACATTGTCAACCAAAGCAAAAGGTAACAATTCAAAATTTTGGCGTTTTTCTTCTATTTTTCAATTCAATAATGCAAAGAAAAACCAGCATTTTACGTCCTTACAGCCATCGCTTTCAATACACTATAAAAATTAGCCACTCACTTACGCAACATTCAAACAGCACTTCAAAACACAAACAAACAAACAAGAACAGATTTTTTTTTATTGGTGTGATTAAAACAAAAACCTGCAACACAAAACTAAGAAATACCAACACATATTCACACAGAAAAGGAAACGACACAAAACAACTTAACGGATTCATGGCTTCACAAAATAAGAACAACCAAACCAACAACAATCGGGGGAAAAATAAAGAAAAAATCCTCAGCAATGTAATAAACAAATACAATTTTACAAATAGACCCACAATAGATAACTTTCACATAACAAAAACAAAGTTTAACCACACCTATTTAATAATTAATAACAATAAGCAGATGCTAATACATATTACATACAAAGAGCATGCTAACCGTAAAAAAATACATAATACTGTACCGAATAAAATGCTATGACGACGAGATGCCTGCCCGACGCGACACACAATGCATGCGTGGCACTTACAGCAGCCTATTGAAAAAACGCAAGGCAGTTAAACCCGAATCTTATCTTTAACTTTTAATAATAATTAAATAATTATAAACTCCTTTTCATTCTTTCATTATAAAATATATAATGAAAATCAGTGAGTTGCAATGCAGATTTTAATGTAAACTATCCTTAAAATCTTTCCATAGGCAAGTATTCTTGAAACAGTTTACGTCAAATTGGATTTTTTTTTTGCATAAAACCAAAATGAATAATTACTGCTATTTTTAATTTATTTCAATCATTTTCTTGAGAATTAAAATAATCTGAATTATTTTCAATTGCTATATAAATTGGAAAACTTGAAATGATATAAAGACCAATAAGACGACTACTATGATCAAATTCTAGCAATTTAAAAAAATGTTTATTTTTTATCAAAAATTAAACTGAACTTTTAATTCTTGGTTAATCATTTATTAATATTTGTTGTCTACATTTTGTATACAAATAACTGGTAGAGCATATTTTTGAATAACATTATTATTTTCATATATAACAATACTAGCATCAATTTAGAATTATTTGTTATAAATGCAATATCTGTCTTTGCCATTATCATTTTCTTTAGAATCATAATATAATAGACCCTTAGTTTGATAGATCTACTTTAATGGATTTCAGATTTACCAGACAAAATGCTTGGATTAAATTTTTTATTTAGTTTCAATAAATATTTGAAATTTTCATGAAGAACAATAGATGATAGTAATGTTATATGCAACATTTTGTTATATAAAAGGAATATCGATGTTATTCTATGAAATTTAGACCTAATGTGCCCACAAATTTGCTATACAAGAGGGATGCAATGTTATCTATGGAGATTAGGTTTAGCAGGTGTGTTAATTTAGGTGATTGAACTTTGAATAAGAAAATATAATTGTAATATTCATATTCTTTTAAAACTACAGTATATCACTCTGTTTTAGATCTTCAATTTATCATCATCGATAAAGCTTCAATCAGGGAAAAAAAAACTTTAATTATACAGTAATAACCTGAGTTACATAAATTCAGAGATACATAACTTCTCATCCTGCTCCCTTGTTCACTCCCACGTTCACTCCCACATCCACATGACGTGTTGCATTAATTGTGACATATAGGTCTATGCTTGTGTTCGCTTGTACGGACATATTTCAATTGCAGATGTGCCACACAAATCAATTGGTACCAATTTTTTAAACATGGTACAAGTACAGTATTTTATTATACTGTACATATTTCATATGCTGATTTGTTGATTAAGAGTTTTAATACTCAGTGATCTAGCAGCTTGTAGACTCTACAAACAATATATAAAAATTGTTTTCACTCTTCCCCCAGGTATCGTCTCGCGTACCCTACTTTGGAGACTACTGTTCTAAGTAATGGCACACAAAGATGGGATTCCGGTATATTTTGTAACAAGAACCTATAAAACAGCAAGCACATGAGTTCCAGATATAATGATGGATACAAGTTCTCATAATCATATTTCACAAAAATGTCATTCTCATCAAATTCTAAACGAGTGATTCTTTCTAGGATCTTCATTGTATTATTCGATGTTAATTCCATGTCCCCTAATAGGCTTGTGCACCATTTCGCTATAGCTTTTTCTAGGTAGTATGTTGATGCCGTCCTTTTTTCTACAATCGGCCTCATTGTTACTGGGTCTTTGTGTGTTTTTACAAACCAAACAGTCTCAGGCAAACTGGTGCTGCTATTTTCTCAACTTTCCATACCTTCGGGAACCTTTTATTATTTATTATTTTCTCTACCTTTGCTGCTATTTTTAATGTTGGATCACCTGACAATGGCTTTGGGCTATTTTTAGAAATATGGTCCTCCAAGAAACCATCGTATATGTTTCTATTCATTAATGCCATTTTTTTAGTCTTATTCTCTCTTATTATAACTAGGTTGTTATCATTGAGCCATTTAATAGTTTTATCCACCAATTGTCTATCCTCATTGTTTAATTCCTTACTCCTTCTTTTATTCGCTACTTTTTTATTTACATATGCCCATCTCATTCTTTCTTTTTCCAGATCATCAGAATATTTCACCAGTTCTTCTAAGACTGGAATGTCCTCCATTATACTGGTTTCCGTTAGGATAGTGCAAGAAGGGCCTTTCATAAATATCTTTTCAGCGTACGATGATATAGGTATATTTCCTATTACTGTTATAGCTTGGTTTAAGTTCACATGTCTTCTTACTCTCTTTAAGAAGTTCTCTTTCTTCTGATATTCACATCCTTAAAAGTATTTTCAAACATTTTTAAAACAAACATAATTTATTTCAGCAACTTATATTTCAGTTAATAGAATTTTGCAGGGTTTATTAACCTTTTAAAGTGCGGTAATTGGTCTTGAGAAAATGTGCACTGCATATATGAGATGAACTTGTCAAGCTATATTTCATTTTCAATTTACCTTCCCATTCTTTTTTAACTGTTTACCCTTCAGAAATCAGTGGAAAGACACTTCATTTCTATCTTGCAAGTTCATGCATCCAAATACGCAACATTAAAAAGCATTATATTTTTTTTATGGCACCCACAGACCGTTAAAGGTTGATTGTTTTCTGTCTCTCGGCAGCCATGTTGGAAATAACACTGGAAGGCTGAGAAAATAGAGGGCAGAGCTGAAATCGATTAACTAGATTTGGGAATCTGTAGGTCCCCAGACTTACGTAATTTTTAATTAAAACGTTATGCTTCCCAATCCTACCTATTATGTAACTCTGGAGTATTACTGTATATGGTAATTTTGTATTTCAAATAAACTCTATGAAATATTGCTATATATCATTCAAACTTCCTATCATTGGAATTATAGTTTTAATAATACTTCAAATTTTTTCAATTGTAATGTAGCTTTATATTGATAAAAGATCTTATCTGAATATGTTCATATTAAAATTCTTCTAAAACATAAAACTGCTTACTATCAATTTAAACAAAGTTCTATCACAGTCAGCACTACTAGCAGTACAAAAGGAAAAAAGCTTTTGTAACTGAATTTGAGATATTTGTAAGTAAAAAAGCTATTTGTAACTGAAGATGGCATTAAGAAATGCTGAAAACGTTTTTACAGTTTTCTAAATAAAAGCTTTTTTCCTTTTGTACTGCTATGTTCATATTAATGTATCCAATGATATACTGTATCTCACTTACAGAAATTATATTTTCAGAACTAATGTTATTTTGAGCAAATGTTTCTAAACTTTTTAAGTTTGAAATAATTTATTGCTTGTGTGTTATTAACAAAATATTTTATGTATATGAATCAAGATGAATGAAAAAATAGATAATATTTTATTATCTGATAGTCATTTATGTGTTGTGTAGATTCTGTTTGTATATTATTCAATGCATTGCAAACAAATTATATTATTTTATATGTTGCAGTATATTAAAATTTAATTTTAAATTTTATTCTCTAAATATTTAACTTCTGTTTTACAAAATAATTTAACATTATGCATTTTTGCATAGTATAGGAATATAAGGAACCTCTGATCCAAATATAAGACTAAAATTAAAAAAATTAGTCATAAGCAGAGTTTATCAGTTATTTGTTAATACATTCTTAACTTTTAAATATTAAATTTGTAGTTCCTCATCTATTCTAAATCAATTAGATTGAAAATTATTGTTTTAATATGTTCTGAAATACAAAATGTTATTTATATTTACATATACAATATTGTAATTTTATTAAAGAATTGTGTTTATATTATTATGGCAACAGTACAATAATGATATAATATATAATATGACATGAAAGAATGACAAATGTCATATTATATATTACATCATTGTTGCACTGTTGCCACAATAATAAACACCACACAATTTTTTAATAAAATTACAATACTGTATATGTAAATATACATAACACACTTTTGATAAATGTAATATATAATATGACACAAAAGAATGGCAAGTGTCATACATTGTACTTGCCTTATCTTATAGAAAGTTCAATTTGAAAAATTACTGATACAATAAAATGTTATAATTTTCATAGATAATATATTTTTTTAAAAGAGCACATAACATAAAGCATAAAATAACAATGGCAATTTCTATAATAACTATTTCAAACATGTTTTATGAATGATAGGATTCTTCCATCTAAATAATAACAGCAAATTAAACTTTATATATTAAAAATAAAACAGAATGAATTAAAAAAAAATGTTATAATTTTAAAATGATATAAAAATCAAATTCAGCATTTTTAGAACATCACACTTGCATCAGCTGAAAGAATGACATTCAAAATTTTGTTTCAATGGAACACATGATTTCTGTTTCAGTTGATACCACCAGTGCTAATGTGTAAAATAATGATTACTCCATATATTATGTTAAACAAAAGAATTAATGCCTTCTTCATTAGGAAAAAAATCCTTCAATAAGATGGATCATGTGTGATTCAGATAGCCATAAGGTCACCAAATTTAATATCATGCAACTTCTTATGGGATTAGATAAAAGATAAATTGTTTGTTCCTTCTCTGTCATCATCTCTTACAATGTTGAGACAGTGAATCATAACTTTCATTGAGTTCAACATACTGAAAAAATTTTGAATGAGTTGGAATATTATCTGCAGTGAGCACATATCAAGTCCTATGAGAGGTGTACAAAACTTTGAAAGGCATTCTATCAATCTAAATATACTATATTTATTTTTGTGATATGTTGAAAATATAATGTCCTTTTGTATTCATTCTGTATTTTATTTTTAATATATATAACCTAATGGCCAAATTGCAGCTCATGAGCCATATGCAACTCTTTAGTACCTTCAATGTGGCTCCATACCATGAAAGTTAATAGTTAATATGGAATAAATATCTACTTAATTTTAAAAAATAATATTTATAATTTGTTCATTTATTGTAAAAAGTAGCATGCATCTATATGAAATAAGTGCATGTGAAATATATGATAAATAATTTTTGAAACCATTGTTAAAATTACCTAAAAATTGATGCGGCTCTCACTGACTGTACCCAAAAAATGAAAAGAGAAATCCAGGAAGGTCACCTACTATTGATAAATGTATAGATCCAATCACCAAGGTAATTGGAAAACTGGAGAAGATAAATTCAAAATAGAAATTACTGGAAATCTATAGGAAGTGCTGAGAAACCCAGTATGGTACCACAGATTCATTAATTGAATCAACTAAATATATAGTTTAAACTTGCCATTATATGCTAAACAGAAAAATTCTATCATTCACAGATATTAATCAAAATAGATATCATATACCGTGAGTTTTCTTGAAACTGAAAACACTGATTTTTGGCATGGAGCCAATTCTGATGCATATATCACATCAGGAATCGCTCGCTTCGAAAATTTAATTTATTACTTTTAATTCTAACGATATTTATTTATTATTGCATCCAAGAAACAAAAACGATTTAACACACAACGATATTTATTTATTATTGCATCCAAGAAACAAAAAACGATTTAACTCACAAGATTATTGGATTTTAATGCTGTTGTAATTGCAGATTTGAACACAAGATTATTGGATTTTAATTCTGGTGTAATTACACATTTGAAATATATTGCTGAAAATTTACATGAAAAGATGTGCGGCAAACAGAAATTTTGTTGTTGCTATAGCGACAGCATAGAAACACAGACATTCCGCAATTCGAACATTTTTAAAAATGCCGAATATTATTTACAACGTTACTGAATGAGTATGGATATTTCCGGAACATAATTCAGGCTTATCCTATAGGCGCATGAGAGATCATTTTGCGGTGCTGTACCCTGGAAGACATAGGCGCATGAGAAATCATTTTGCGGTGCTGTACCCTGGAAGACCTATTCCATCCGTCTCTACAATTAAATCTGCTGTTGAGAAATTCCAAAAAGATGGGAATGCCAATCCAGGTTTAATACTCGTTCATCGTCGAGCTTTACCAAAGGAAGTAAAACTTGCGATTTGCATGTCAGGAAAGAGCTTTACCAAAGGAAGTAAAACTTGCGATTTGCATGTCAGTAATTGTAACTTGTGCCTCAATCGCGCATAAATTGCACGTCAGCAAATCATCCGTTTTGAAAACTTGCGAACCCAGAATTTCTTGCAATCGCGCATAAAATTGCACATCAGCAAATCATCCGTTTGGAAAACATTATGAGAAGAAAACATCTTCCCGTATTAAAATCAATACCATTAAGAACTACTTTTTCCAGGTGATGATGATAGAAGAATGTTATTTTGTGGGAAGATGTTGGACTTGTTGTACAATGATGATAATCTGCTCTACAAACTGATTATTTCAGATGAGTGTACATTCTACGTCAATCACGCTCAAAATCGCCAAACCCCTTCTTTAGTAAATCGCTCATTCCATGCAGGGTTCTATATTTCGCGGTTTCACTATACAACTACATATAAACTGAATTTCTTTTTTAGTCTATAAAAACTTTTAAATAATAGTTAATATAAATCAATATTGAAAATAATCAAGATTTTAATTACTTAAAATTTCTTATAGGATTTGCATCAGCAAGAAGTTATAGGCCAACTCCAAGCTGAAATTACTAATTTAACTAATGCTGTTGATATTTTATTAAGAGAACGGCAATCTGCACATAGACAGGCAAAGAATTTATATTTTTAAAATAATAAATGTATTTTATTGTGAACATTAAACTCCAACTTTAATAGTCAATATATTTATTTCCATTAAATAAGATTTAAATCTAAAATTCTTTATGATTAACAATATCTAATTCAAATTTAAAAATTAAATTATTAATTATTATTTAAACTTTAGATGTTGGAGATGCATATTTGCTTGATGGTTATTGAAGCAATTGTTATGATAACAGTATTATCTCTCTGTGTTCGAAGACTCACTTTGTCTTTAAACCAGTTCCCATCTGATTTGCATCCATCAGAATTTATTTCAAGTAAAATGAGTTCTTCACCTCATCGTGGAAGAAAAAGAAGTGCAAATGATACTCAATCATCTGGTATGATTTTTTTTCTTTAATTTGTATACAGAAAAACTATTTTTAAAACTTTCTATTTAAAAATTTAATTTATTATGATTTAAAATTCACATAAACTTATTGGATCAAGAATAATATCCAAGAGAATAAAGTTTGGGACAAAACTATAGCATGTGTGCCCAAAATGCACATAAAAATTTGCTGGCCACACAGCACACCAAGAGAAAAAATAAACAAATTATTATTTTTTTAAATTAAAAATATTTTTATAATTATCAATTCACAGAATTTTTTTTATGTGATTCAAAGAAGATAATATTAGAATAAATGTTCTATTTAAATATTTTGACAGACAAGGCTGCAGTCTTTCATCACCTCTTCTTTTCAATATTTATATGAATTTCCTAATAATTTGACAGTGGCATTTAATAGTTCACAGTTATATCTCGTTAGGTATAAATAATGTTATTTAACACAGTCTTATTTGCAGATAACCATGTCAAATTCAGATAATGATCTTCAACTTTCATTATACTATTTAAATTTAATAGCAAAAATTTTAGTATAGAGGTATCTAGGGACAAAACTATTTGGCTTCAGTGGCAAAGAGCCTATCAGATGCAAAATATATCTTAATGACAGATCTATAGAAGTTAACATTTTTAAATATCTTGGATACCACTTGACATAATAATGAGAAGAAAGATATAAATAAAAAAATCTGCAAATTTAACAAAACACTCGGAATAATAAATCAAATATTCAAACCAAATTTAATACAGAAGCATACAAGAATTGAGACCTATAAACATTAGCTATACTTATATTTTCATATGGCAGCAAGGTATGGATATTCAGAAAATAAGATGAAAGAAGAATAACAGTGGCAGAGATGAAGTTCATGAAAAAGATATGATCTGATCTATAAATCCCACAAATATAATATTGATAGTCTGAATGAACTAGATGAAAGATCTATAATAGAATGTATTCAAAAATACAGATATAAATGGCTTTGTGACTGGATTCATTCATTCAAAATGCATTTTGAATGAATGAATCCAAATAGTCACAAAGCAAATTATAGAATATAGACTAAGCAGTAAAAAACCCATGGGATGACAATGATGTGAAATCCTATAACAGACCACAAGGCCTAATATATAAAAGGATGATGACGATAAATAATGAAAACATAATCAACATGAACACATTCTTATATAAGAATTTATAAGATTTTTTGGTGACCAAAAAAAATTTGCCAGTTCTAGTTTAGAGTATATCATAGTATAGGCCAAAGCCAAATATCAACCCTAGTTTATGAAACCTGATTTACGAGCAAATGTTTTAAAACTGGATTACAGCATGCCTTTTTAATATAAAGGAATATAATTGCACCAATATCATCATCTGAATGTTTTACACCACATGGACTAATATATATTTCAAATGATAAATTCAAAAACTAGCTCAAGACCTCAGAAATTATTTTATAAACATTTTCAATCCTCTTTCAGGGCCATCATCAGGTCTAATGCAAGCTAAATTATAAGATTAAAATACAAGAGCTAAGTTACAAGATAAATTTATAATTGGCACCAATGTCATTATCAGAATGTTGAAGGTAAAAATCTTCCTCCCCCTCCCTACTTCTTTATAAGGTACCTCTCTGTACGTCATAAATTTACATTTATCTTATAACTTTTTGTATCAGACCCGATGATGATGACCTTAAAGAAGAGCTGAAAATGTTATTCATTTTCATGAAAAAAACGAATTTGCTTTCCAAACAACCCTATAGATTCAATTCCAACCCACATCAGATTTTTTCTGATTGTTCAGCTCAGAACCTATTAATTTATGACCAATCCCTTTTCATGATTAATAGGTTCTGAGCTGAAATAATCAGAAAAAATTTTATGTGGGTTGGAATTGAATCTATAGGGTTGTTTGGAAAGCAAATTCACTTTTTTCATGAAAATGAATGATAAATATTTTATTTAATTATATATTGACAGGTCCAATACATGTTGCCTTCTTTCTGGTAGTAGCATGATTCCATGCTCATAGGAATTTCTGATAATCTTTCTGGTAGTAGTGGATTCCATGCTTGTAGAATTTCTGATCTTTGCTTGCAAAAAACTGAACTAAGTGTTTTTCCATCTAAAGAATTCTGTAAAGACCGGAATAAGTAGTAATCGGAGGGTGCCAG
This sequence comes from Olivierus martensii, assembly GCA_000484575.1. Classification (NCBI taxonomy): domain Eukaryota; kingdom Metazoa; phylum Arthropoda; class Arachnida; order Scorpiones; family Buthidae; genus Olivierus; species Olivierus martensii. The sequence continues at coordinate 25,309 of AYEL01066634.1, read as the reverse complement.
ATATGGTGAATATAGTGGGTGTGGTAGCAGATCTCATCCAAGCTGTAACAGCTTCTGGCGAGTCATCAAACTTGTATGATGTTTGGCTTTGTCATAGTGAAACACTATGCCTTTTCTGTTAATTCTGGCCTGTTTTGTTTGATGGAATCATTCAATTTGTCCAATTGGAGGCAGTACACTTCCGAATTAATTGTGGAATTGTCTGGAAGAAGCTCAAAAAAAAAAAAAAAAAAAAAAAAAAAAAAAAAAAAAAAAAAAAAAAAAAAAAAAAAAAAAAAAAAAAAAAAAAAAAAAACAATTCCCTTGAAATCCCACCAAACAAAGAGCATAATTTTTTTGATGGATATTAGGTTTCAGAGTGCTTTGAGCCGGTTCATTTCTCCTGCTCCATGATTGCTTGTGTTCAACTTTGTTATAAATATTTCTTCTACTCCATGATCACTTGCGTTCAACTTTATTGTAAACAATCTATTTTTCATCAACAGTTATGATCTGCTTCAGAAAGGGATCATTTTCTTCATTTTTGAGCAGCAAATCGTAGGTCTCAATGCAATGGAGCATATCTTTCTTTGAGAACATGTGAAACCCAAATATCAACAATTCAACTTGTCATGAATGTTGAGTTCAATAAATTCACTCTTGTAGCAATTTCTCATACTGTTATTCAGCAGTTTGCTTCAACCAATGTCTTTATTTTGTCATCATCAACTTCAACTAACTTTCCAGCACATAGTGCATCTTTAATATCAAATCTTTATTTAATTATCAAAAGTAATTAATAGAATGAAATTTTACAAACCAATTTTGGTACTGGCATTCTGTTAACACATCTTCTCCGTACACTTCATATAAGAATGCTATTCAGGCAAGAAAAAAGTTATCTTTTTAGTAATAAAATAGCAAAAGATGCCGAAAATGCTTTTTTTTGTTTTCCATTTTTGATACACCACCAAAAAAAACCTGCTCAGAATCAAAAACAATTTTTCTATAAATAAACCTTGAAATGTCAGCTATCAAAATTTATAATGATATGGCATAGAATGAAATTGGCGGGTAAAAATACAGCTAATGCCACTCTGGGGAAAAATTGAAATTACTTTCTGAATGCACTAAGTACATACTATACAAGTTCATTTCTGAATGCACTAAGTTGTAAATTAATATTTTAAAATGTGGCCATTCAGTAGACAAATATTGATGTTTAGTTTTCTATGAATGTTAAATGAAATGACATTTTCATTGCTTTTTGATGAAACATGAAATATCTTATTATATCATTTATTTTTGATTAATGCTTGTATTGAATTATTGTAGTTAATGTTTTCTTGCATAAGAACACACACTGAAATTACTAAACAATTTCAGGTATTGACTTTTGAAGTTATTTTCAGTTTTTATATTACTTTTAATTAAAGACTAATAAAATAGCACTTCCATTTGTAACTTTATGCCACTTTCCAATCAGTGATTATTAAGTAGCAAGAAATTCTAGTGCCCATCATGACTTAGCCATACCCTAGTAGGATCAACAGACCAGGTCTCAACCCCTCCTAAAAAATCTGGAGGTGTGGGACCGCTTAATTGGGACACGTCGGGCCAAGCCATTTTGTCCCAATTAAGCGGAATCCACTGTAATTATTTCATACTTAGATTAAACTGCCCTAACCTTAATCAAATTTGAATTGATAGACAATTAGAAATTAAATATATTTGAAAAAGTTAAGTATGTATTAAAAAATCACCAGATAAGTAAAAATGTCTATTAACTGCACTGATGATGGAATAAATTAGGTAATTTTAAAATTATAATTTTTATAAAATTACATAATTTATTCTAACATCAATACAACAAACACACAAAATGTTAAATATCTTAAGTTGAAAACATGATAAAAAAATTTATGGTAAGATATTTGCTATTTTTTATTTGCATATATTAAAATATTTTTAATATCCTAATATTCACATTTATTTATTAGATATAATTGTATATATAAGTATATAATCAGAAAACTAGATACACATTATCTAAAATAATTTGGATTTGAGGTTCCTTGCCATATTGCTAAAGTTTCTTTTTTATCAGTATTTTAAAATTAAATACCTTTTTAAAGCTTCTAAAATTGCATCATCATCTTGCAAATCTAGATCACTTCCTAATTCTAGAGTTCTGGGAGGTTGAATAGCTTTTGGTGTTCCATTTGCTGAGGAAGGATAATTTCCTTATGAAAATTTGAACAAATTTTGTTAATATAAGGTTTTTATAACTATTCTAGAGTTTGTACCAGATATAACTTCTAGTTCCTTGGTAGCACACTCAGCAGCAATCATTCCCATGGAAGCAGATTTACGAGCAACTGCGTGAACCATATCAGAACCAGATTTGGGCCATGCATATTGTGATCTATATTCGGTAGTTTTTGGATTGGTTTTTGTTTCAGATTTTACAGGATTTTGTGATTGTGAAGGAGGTAAATTCTGCATCATTAAAAAATTTTGTTTTAGTTGAATAGACATTAAACATTTAAAATCTGACTAAATTAGTAAAATATAAGTAAATGGCATGATTTCTATATCTGGAAAGCCTCATAAATGTAATACAGATGACAGACTATTATAAACTAATAAATCTTCCAAATAATTGTAAGTCTGCAGGATGCAGTTTACAATCTACTAAATATGGTTTCTTTGGAATGATTCTTTAACACAATGAAGTTACTGATTTGCATTTTTTAACATCTGTTTGAAGTATGATTACAAATATTTTTTTTCAATTTAAAAAAAATTTTTGGATGAATTTTTAATACAATGATATTGCTATTTTGCAATTTTTTAGGAAACATTGGTAGAAGTGAATCTTAAGTTTTTTCCTAGTAACTTAAAAAAATCAAGATCTCAGTAACTGCATTCTGCAGATAGTTCTTCTGGAAAGTTTATTCAGCTTTATAATAAGTTATTAATCTATAGCACTTTTATGAAGTTGCCCTGGATATGGAAATTTTACCAAATAAATAAGTAAAACTAATAAATATTCAAATAAGTACATGAATATATAATAATTTTAATTCTATACAGGAAAAATTAAGTTTAATAAGACTAATAACATTTTTGATTTGCTCTTGAAACTGATGACCTCAAAAGCAGATCAAAAATTTTATTAGCCTTATTAAACTTAATTTTTTCCTGTTCAGACTAATTGTTGTTTGTGTGTATCAATTTTACCAGCAGATAGTTTATGATGATTTCAAATAAATATACTATATATAGAGCTAATATAAATGATTTATAGTAAATTCAAAAACAAAATTTTAATTAGAAAAAACATTTAGAATATAATTTATAAAATGTAATTATGAATTTACAGCTATATTTCTTACTGAAATGGCATAATAATGCCATTTCAGTAATAGGCATTACAGGTACTCCTCACTTTACGACCTATCTGCTTAACGACCACTCGCACTTACGACCAATCGAGTTTTGATCTGTAATTCGGGAAATCCCCTTTCTCAGCTTGAGTGTCGGTCAGTGGGGAATGGTGACATACGCACTGAGCGTACTTTAGGCTTGCTTTAGGGTTGATTTAGGGTCAGATTGGGCTAGAAGTAGCGAATTGGGCTACTTTTGAAAGTTTAGCGCTACTAAATTTTTAATTTCGCTACTTGTGACTTTTTGGGCTACTTTCAACAAATGATAATATGTACATATATGTGTCTTTTTATGAATAAATTTAATTTGTTGCATAATTTTTATAGTTTTATAATTTTACAACGATCCTATATTCCCGGCGCAAGCTCCTCGCTTATCGACAAATTCGCTTAACGACGTAGTCGTCGGAACGGAACTCGGTCGTAAAGTGAGGAGTACCTGTATTATATGATAATCTAATTGACTATTTATAAAATATTGATTCTAAATATCAATTAAAATACATACACAAATTATTTAATCAGAATGATTTCACTTAACTCAATATCATTTTCATTTTCAGCCATTAAATTGAATACTTAATAGCTATTATGTATTTTTAAAGTCTAATAATAAAAATATATTGATTAATTAAAAACATTCCATTTAAAAACTTATAAATATTGCCAAATATGCTTTGTTTAAATGTATTTTATGAGTAAATACTGTAGACCAGGAATTTTAGTATTTTTTTCATAAATCAATTTTACACAATATAAATCATATTGTTATTCTTATAAATTGGTTCCTGGAATGCTGTCATAAATACAATTTTTATTTTCTCTATGTGCAAGGTCATTAATACAATGCTGCCATTCAACCAGTTCACACTGGTTTGAGTAAACCAGTTGTTAAAATTTGTATTGGTTCACCGAAGCACTTGTTGTGGAAACAGAAAATCAGAGTTAAATTCTTACAAACTTGCTAAATGTTTTAGAGTAAATGAAATAAAAATAATAAATTATTATAGGGGGTCATTATTATAGAATCATAGAAAGTCATAAATAATTATTTGAAAATAGTTGGTTCCAATAGAAACCATGACTCCTTTCTCTCTCAACTTTGTGCAAGCAGGTTAAATAAAAAAATGTGTATTAAAATAGCATTTTAATAGGATCATGCCTATTTTAAGTATTACTTTATGATTAGTTGTAGACAATTTTTTTTTTTGAATAAAAGTAAACTGAACTGATTGTTAATTACTCTGAATGACAGCACTGCATAAATATCAATTCCATTCTTAACAGTCCATTTCATACTGTTAAAATATAGCAGAATTCTTCATTTCTGCATGATTATTATTGAGCTAAGAACAAATCTTTGTATATGCTGACAGAAACACTATAAATTTCAACTACTTAATTGATAAAATTCTGTATTTATACAAAGTACAGGAAATTTTAAGCATTTCTAAATACTTTATCAATATTTATGTATTTACTTAGATGCTGAAAATATGCATACTATATGTCAATTTCTTATTAGATCTCGTATTATGGGTTTCTATCAGTATTAACTGAAATTTGAAAAAATAGTTTTGTCTATCATTTGATTTGTATCTTGATTTGTCAGAATTTATTTAAAATGATATTATTTGATTTGAGTGATACTATTGCATTTTTTTAAAACTATCATATATATGGCAAAAAATTTTGTAAAAAAAACAGATATTTATAGAGGAGGAGTCAGCTTATATATAGGTTCAATTAAAAATTTGAAATTTTTTCATTAGGTTATATCATATGCTGTCTTAGTCATGCTTTTGTGACAGCTTTGTGATTCATCACATTTATTCTTAATAAAACACATTATCACTGATTCTCTTATTAAAAATATATCATACATGGATATCATTGATTGTTAATAAATTAATATATTCATATGATAATATTTAAATATCAAATATTGCACATATAGAATTTAAAATATAAAAATTGGTAGTGTTGCATCCTCTTCATGCTACTTCTTTGGAAGCCATAAGATCTGCCATAATTGTTTCTAGCAAATATCTATTTCTTCTTGATTCTATTATTAAAAATTTATAGATATGTATGAATGTTCATATTTAATTACATTCAAAAATATCAATTTATCAGGTATTTCACAAATAAAATTTGAAATCTATAGATTGGTCTTTTTTACCATGTAAACATAGCCATTCTTGCTCTATATATAAATTGACCATTTATTCCAGTTTGGGAAAGGAAAAAATTTTGACTGGAAGTATAATTTTAATGTGTTTTATTTTTGTATTTATACATCATATTTATCAAATTCATTGTTTTATTATTAATAATAATATCAATATAATAACACACTTCTTAAATTCAATTGTAATTAATACCTAAAAGCCATCCCATATTGAGCTGGAATTGAAGAATTTGAATAGTAAAAATGTTATTGGCAGGTACCAATATAGACTTGACAGTACTGATTTGACATATGTTTTGAACCTGTATTTTGAAAAATGTCACTAAATGAGCCAATTTAGTGTGCAATTTCAAAAATAAAAAATTCCATCTTGAAAATGAGATGGATTTTAATATCCAGGATTTTTTCCAGAACATTTACTGATATGGGACAATGTACCATTTTTTATATTTTTTTACATATTCCAGTCATCCTACATTAGAAAATATAAAAAAGTATTATAGATATATTCTATTCCAAAGATGCTAATGAAAATTCAAACTCAAACTTCATTATTACTCTAAAATTCTCTCTCTAAATGCTGCCTCTAAGTAATATTCACTTAATTATGGATACTGTTCTTAACAATTATTTGTGTGATTTCATTCTGAATATTTTCATTTTTATCTCTTATTCAATAAGTTTACTTTTTCATGTTTTGTGACGTGTCACTGTTCAGGGTAGGTGTCCTGCTTGTCTGAGCCTAAGGGAATATTGCTGTCAAATGTAATCCAAATAATCAATATCATATGGAAATTTCAAAGAAAAACCTTGTATGTTGAAAACAAGACTGTTTTTAAAATTTGGGGCATTTACTGATATGGGACTATGTATCAAACCAAAATCCAGGACTATTCTGAAAAATTTGGGATAAATGGTTACTCTATCTATGTATCATCAGTTAATATTAAATGGAAATATAGTGATCCCCAATTTCTGATCAAATAGTTTATATGTTCTCTGATGATTCTGATTATTTAACAAACATAGGATGATTATTTTACATCTTATTTCAAACATCAGATTTCTGTTCATTGTAATTGCAGATGTACCAGTTGACTCCTATCAGCTGTATAAAAATTTCCATTACATTCTTTGGTTCTGATTTTCCATAATTTAAACTTTGTTAAATATATTTGCTGATATTTGGAAATGCTTAATATTTCTTTGACATTTTCTTTCAAAAAAACAGTTCAATAAAATCGTATTATTGGAAAATACACCTAGACCAATGTGACATGATCATCCATTATTATGCAGCTTTCATTCTATGTTGTATTATGACTTTTCAATATTATGAATATGGTGTTTTATCAGCATACCATATTTATTCCAATAGTAAAATATTGGATGAATTTAGAAAATTTTTTAAATTATAAAAAATTATATATTTAAATGAATGTCTTATGTTCTAACTCTTGAAATTTGAGGTCAGCTTATACACAGGTTTAAAATTTTTTAAATAAAAAAAGACAATTCCTTAATTTTTATATTGTATATATCATGTACATTACAGAACTTCATAAAAATTAAAATATTACAGTTTGATTAAAATTTTTACAGATTTTTAAATTCTGAAGTAAGAGAGTCAGCTTATACATGAGTATATATAGTTGCTCACTAGTAATGATCATTTTTATGCCAGACTATCAGATATCTGATGGTTCAAATAATGAATAATTAAAGTATAATTCTTTCAAAATTGATCAAGGAAATGGAAGAAAAATAAAATAAATTCTATTAATTACTTTGTCCAGCATGTACTGTATAAAAACAAATATTCAATATGAAAATAAAGCTAAGAAAATATATTTGAGAATTACTATTAATAAATAATTTTTGCTGCATTAACTTTTAAAATAACTAAAATCAGCACTACTAGTAGGCTATTCTTTAAACAACATTTAAACAGTAAAAACATTTTCATCTCTATACTAAGTCCTCTTCAGTTAAATACTTTTAAAACTAATAGAATGTTGAATATGAATATAATCAGAAATTCAATTAGAATATTCGGTGCATTCATGTAATTTCAAAATAGTGTTAAGATATTAGAATAAATAATGTATAAAATAAAATTTATAGTTATACATTAATATTAAAAATTAACAGCATCAATAATATATAAACAAATACATTAGAATTAGTTGTTTACTGCAGTTTTTAATATGCTATGAATGAGTCATAGCAATTGGTTCTAGTTCCAGGTTTACTAGCTTAAATTTACTTTTCTTGTTTCTGTATTACATTTCTGTATTTTGCTTTTTATTTTTGTACTATTTCCATTCTGTGTTTCTAACTTATTGATGATATTTTCCTCTTAACTTTTCTTCATGAATTTCTGATTTAACATAATCAGAAATTCAAATTGAATATCCAGTGAATTCATGTAATCTTCAATAAGTTAGATCTGTATGTTATAAGCATAGCATGTAAATAGTATCAAAAACAAAAAGTAAGATACAGAAATATAACAGAAACAAGAAATGCAAATACAAGCTAATAAACCTGGAACTAGGATCAGTTGTTTTGATTCATTTGTAGCATATTAAAAAGTATATAGAAAGATTAATTTTAATAGCATATTTATTTAAATATAATTGATGCTATTAATTTTTAATATCAATATATAATCATAAACACTATTTTGAAATTACATGAATGCACTGGATATTCAATTTAAATTTCTGATTACATTCATATTCAACATCCTATTAGTTTTAAACAGTAGGTAATTAAAGAGGACTTGCTATAGAGATGAGACAAAATGTTTTTACTGTTTTTAAATTAAATATTTTTAAACAAAACAGCCTGCTAATTGGGCTGATTTTAGTTATTTTATATTTGGGAATTCTTAATAATTAGAATATAGAACTACTGGTATTTGTTTATTATAAAAAATTTCTACTTGTGATTTTATATTTTCTGTACATTTCTATTATATCTGGAAAGAAGAAAGTAAAAATAATTTAAAACTACATAGAAATAACTATAAAATATAGGGAATCTAAATGATATTCAATTCCTCTTTTTGGATGTTTCATATAATTTGTATGGTATGGTTTCATAAAACATAAGTTTCAGATATAAATGAAGACATTTTAATCTTTCATGAAAATTATAATTGTAAATGCAGAAAATTTTGAATTGCCTATAATTTGTGTCCACTATACACTACATTAAATATTATACAACAGACTTAAACTTTTTTCTTTTCACTTAAAACCAATTTTTTTTAATGTTTTATAAATAAATTATTACAAATTGCAATAATTATATTAAATATAATTTCTTAGTTTATTTTTTGAAGGAAAGTGAAGCTTATGAAATCTCCATTCTGTCTGTAAATCTGTTCCACTAATAAATTTTGGAATAATTATTGTTGGGCATATTTTCATAAAATCTAATAGATATATTCTGACAATAATCTTAATGCCATATTATTTAATTTTCTATCTTCAACCATTTAAGACAGACATTCAGATTTCTAAAATACTCTCTTAATACAGCCATTCCCCAAAAAAGTTATGGAAAATATTTTATATAAAGTTAAATTTACATAAATATGGGAGAGGTTGTATATCCTTAATACAGTTACTATAAGTCAAGAACTACCTATTTACAGATAATCTTTGACTTATGGTAACCCTCTGACAAAGCTCCTGGATTTACAAGCTGTTGTAAATTGAAGCAGTCATAATTTTGGAAATGCCCAAAATTTATGAATTGCCTATAATAATATTATTACACACCACTTTATTGTAATAAACTTAAGGAATTCAATAACACAAGAATCAGATACAAAAAGTATGTTTATTTTATATCAGACTATTGGTTAGGGACTCAACTCTTAGACTTCATTGACCAATCATAGAATTTATTGATGACATTGCATCATAAGTAATAGTAGTTGTAAGTTGAAGACTACCTGGGTTGGATATTTATGAAATCTAACAAATTTATCAAGTTGTTGAAAATGTTCTTGATGATAGGCCAATTCAGCTTTTATCTTCAACCTTTTAAAAATGATAGACATTCAAATTTCAAAGGTTTTCCTTAATAATTTTTGAACTATTTAATTAAATTTTATAAAATTTAGCACAGTGGCCAAGCTACTAAACTTGAATATGAAATAAATTAATTAATCCTGTAGATTCATCAATTGGAAAATGGCACACATTTAATCTCCTGAGGCTTCTATATAATAACTAAAGATCTATGTAATGGATTTTATTACATTCAGCATATCAGTTATACTATTGATAATAAATCCATTTTATTAGTTTATTTTTTAATCATTCCATAATAAAAGACACATTTAGAAAGTAGATGATTTCTTTCAAGAACTGCTTATTTTAATAAGATTCAGCCCTATAAATAATTATTTTACAAATGAATAGTAAAAAAAATAATGGACACTTTAATATTACACTTGTTTTAATTTGATAATTATCATTAACATTAACTTAAATATAGTTCAAATCAATGATAATTTCTATGAAATAGAAATGTCATAAGGTAAGCAAATCTCAAAGATTAATTCTGCAATTTCATGATTTATTATACAGTATATATATTCTAAAACAAGTTTTTACTAAAGTTCAAATAAAAAAATATAGAAAATTAAAAGTATTTTAAAAAAGATTGGTTTATAAAAATCCAAATAAAAATTGTGTATTCAATCATCTTTTTAAAGGTTTATACAGATAGATAAAAATATTTCAATTTATTCATTGTATGTTAAAAAACAGTTTCCTATTTTTACAACTAGATGAAATCAATTAATTATAAATCTAATACAAGCAGTGTTTTTGTTAGATCTTAAATTACAAAACAGTTATCTATTTCTTATAAAAGCATTTCCTTCTTCAAAGTCTATGCATCTTATTCATAATAAGTTATATTACAGCTTTATTTTTTGAAGAATTAAACATAAACATTTTATATTTAATAAAAAGAATTTAATCATAGCAAGATACCACGGTTTGAATGATCCTCTCTCTCTCTCTCTCTCTCCTATGTCATTTATTATTACAAATCTGTTAACTCCTCCCTCCTCTAATAGTGTGACATAGTTTATGGATGTTCCCAAATCATGTCAAATATTGAAATACTGCATCAGTCACACCTACTACAAATATTTCAGTATATTTCAATATAAGAATTTATATAAGAATATACTGAAATATTCATTCATTGTTCTCTTCATTCCTTTCTTGCCTTCTTTAGGCTTCACATACCTAGCATACACTTACTTCATCAAGTATTCTTCACTCATTTATTTCTCATGGCTAAAGAGAATATCCATAAAAACATCATGCTATTTCAAACATTTTTTGACCTCCTGTTCTTCATTTTTCATCACACCAAGCTTCGCACTCCTTGACTGTGATATAAATTTGAAAACTTCCTATCTACTTAAAAATTTTTTCTCTAATTTTATATAAAAATAAAAAATACATAAAATAATAGAATACAGGAATTACTTTACATTGGTATTTTGGTTAGACATATTTAATTTTCAAATAAATCTTCAAAAACTAAATATTGTATAAATGTCTTAGAACTAAATATATGTCTTACATTTTATAACAAATATAACCAAAAATAAGTTATATTACAGCTTTATTTTTTGAAGAATTAAGCATAAACATTTTATATTTAATAAAAAGAATTTAATCATAGCATGATACCACAGTTTGAATGATCCTCTCTCTCTCTCTCTCTCTCTCCTATGTCATTTATCATTACAAATCTGTTAACTCCTCCCTCCTCTAACAGTGTAACATAGTTTATGGATGTTCCCAAATCATGTCAAATATTGAAATACTGCATCAGTCACACCACTTTTCATTTCACATACATCTTTCATATTTTGCTATTCAAAACATAATTGAATTTTGTTATTCCAGCTACAGTTTTCAAGTATTTCATCTCTATACTTTATTTTTATACTTCAATGCATTAAATTAAAAACATAAAAATAAAATATCTAAAAAAATTTTTAATGAAATTTATTAAAACTTCATAATTTTGATCATTATTATTTTACTCAAACATATCCATATAAATTAAAGAATACAACCAAGAGAAAGAATTCATGAGAACACATAACTATGAATATAAGCCATTACTCCAGCATAAACTAGTTGAGTTTGATTTTTAAAAATTCAAGCATTAAATTTCACAATAGCCAAAATGATCAAAATAATAATAAAGGAAAAATCATAACAATTACCGGTAATTATAAGGAATATGATTGCCTTAGATTGCAATGGAAGCCTCATAGTACCTCACATACTGACCACAAGATTATTAAAAAGATTTGAGGATATTACTGGCCGTTCTTGCAAAAGAGCAGTCTAAGTTTAGCAAGGTTTCTGGGAGGAAAAATGAGAGCATTCTATGAGTACCTCATTTATATTTAGAAAATATAGCTTGATAATCCATTTGATTAACTGCTTGTTCATTGATATATTGTTTTATAAGACAGTGCCCATGCGGGCATTCATTATTATTATCCACCAATATGAATCCTAAATCCATTACACCAAAGAACATATAATTCAAAAGATCTTAACTCTATAACATTGTTCATTAAAAGTGTCTTTCTCACAGATGTGGATATGTTGCAGTTATTGATAATGATTCTGGTTCACACCAATTTATCTCCATCTCTAAATGATTGATTTCTTTAATGTGTGATGGCTGATATCTTATACCAAGTTCTTTCCAGATAAAAGTACAAGTGATGGCTTGTGAATCCAGAAAGTTGTAGGACCAGATTAAAAAAAAAGGTATTTAGATTAATAATTGAAAATCAAGATTTTAAAATAATAAAGGAAAAGTTGTAACTATACTGCGTGTAGTGCTGTTATTTGGAGTTAGTAGATTCATTATTGTCTTCATCATCATGTTAACCATCATCTATCACCTCAGCTAGTCATTCCAGAAATAAACTGATGTTGAGTTATTTCTGACATCGTAAGAGACTAATCACTGATGACTTGCTGTTGAGGTTTGGAATGCACCCTAAAATTAAAAGTGCCAATAAACCACATTTATCTTAAGGAAAAGGATGGTGATAAATAAATTAAAATAAAATACAGATTACAGGTGGATGGAAATGGATTGAGTGGAGCACAAAAATAATATATCTTTAATATCCAGCAGCCATAATACAGTCTAGCTCTCAATACAGTCTCTAAGTGGTGTAATAGGGTTGGATTATCTGTTAATCCAGCTAAGACTGCCATTGTACGTTTTACTCGAAGAAGACAATTGGTGGGGCTAATTGAATAATCATTCTTCAGCATAAGGTTGCAGTTTTCTGCTCAGGTCAAATACCTTGGTGTTATGTTAGACAAGGGATTGACTTGGAAGCCTCATGTAGAGTTTATTGTTGGAAAGGCCTGTTAAGCCCTGTGGACTTGCAGGGGCATTTTGGGTAAGACTTGGGGACTTAAACCAGGGCTGCTACACTGGATATATATCATGGTTGTGAGACCCATTCTTACCTATGCTGCCATAATTTGGTGGTGAAGAGTTTTACTTAAAACTTGCAGGACCAAACTTGAAAAGATTCAAAGGTTGGCTGTCTGAGCATCACTGGTGCTATGAAGACTGCTCCTACTTCTGCTCTTGAGGTCCTCTTGGGCATTCCTCGTTTGCATTTGTTTGTTGAGGCAAGTGCATGGGAGGGTTATTATAGGATCCATTCTTGTGGTAGAGAGATTTCTTGGACCCAAAAAGTGGAGCATTTATCTTTTGAATGGGACAGTTTACACTTTAATATTCTTGGGATGGGTTAAGGATTACATGATGCCTAGATTTAACTTCTTCTGGCTTTTCACTGTTGTTTTTCCCAGTTTGGAGATCTGGGGAAAGGGATTTGGTGGTCGAATCAAGGATGGTTTGATCTGGTATACAGATGGTTCTAAAACTACCATTGGTGTTGGGATGGGGATTTACTGCGAGGGGATGGGAATGTCTTATTCCTATTCTCTCGAACATTTTGCCACTGTCTTTCAGGCAGAAATTTTTGCTATTTCTGCATGTGTTAGAATTAATCTTGATAGGAGATATGTCAATAAACACATTTATATCCTATCTGATAGTCAGGCTGCTCTTAAAGCACTTGATAGTTTCTGCTTTGCTTCTAAGCTTGTATGGGAATGTCGTCTTCTCATTGAGGAACTGGTTACTAGGAACAGGGTACAACTTGTTTGGGAGCCAGGTCACAAAGGGATTGAGGGCAATGAGGTTGTTGATGGGCTTGCCAAGGAAGGGGCTTCTCATCCCTTTATTGGACCCGAGCTTGCCTTGGGCATTGGATCTGATGCATTTGGGCAGGTGTCAGGAATTGGTTGACAGCTCAGCACCTTATTTACTGGAGGTCTACTCTTGGATATAGGCAGGCAAAAAGCTCTCATTTTAGGTTCTTCTGTACAGAGAATTAAAGAGTTGCTCTCTGCATAAAAATGAAGTTAAGATTGTTACAGGACTCCTTACTGGGCACTATAATCTCAGAAGACATCTTCATTTAATTGGGATTCCTAATAGCCCTACTTGTCAGGATAAGGATGAAACTCCTCTTTACATTTTGTGTGAATGTGTGGCCCCTTCATGGCTAATGTATAATCTTCTTGGGTTGTATTTCCCTACACCAGAAGACCAAGCTATAGTCCCATTGAGGAAGATACTGTCTTTCATGATTAAGATAGGACTTCTGGGATGATTCTGTCTGGGGCGCACAATAGACCTTTGGTGGTTGCAGTGCTAGGGCTGAAAAAGCTTCCCCTTCCTACATCTACATCATCAATGCTCCCAATATGTGGCTCAACAGGATTATGTTGGGTAGAAACAATATAAAATTTATTGCTTACCTGTTACAGAACTAGCCCAAGGCATGATGCAAGTGATGCACAGCATCAGAGCACCACCGTATAGGGGGTGTCTTACACGATTATTTAGCTACTATTATCTTTAAAAAAAATATAGGAGGCCACTATAAAAGAACTTTGCAGCAGCATGCCGACTACCCTAGGGCTGTCTCTGACCTGTTAAATAACTTTTAGTAATTTTTTAGTTGAATATCCATGTCTATTAAAAGTGTTAATAATAAGAGTGAATTCATCTTGTAAATCTGTGAAATGGGAGCATAACTTATAAGTATGCTTAATTAATACTTCAACAGTACTCTGATCCAACAACTTTTAATGAATATATGTGAGATTAACCTCTGACTTATGGTATGCTTTAGTCACATAGAAGTCAGCTTCCTTCTTAATCTAAGCATCAAGAAAGTGAACAGCTGAAAACTTACATTGCTCCTATTGCAAACAAATACCACAATTATTATATATATAATGATTCATCCTAAAATTAATAAAAATGAATTAAACTAAAGCACAAAAGTAGGAGATTAAATACTTATTTATTTAGATAACATTTTCGGCCATTCAATAGTCATCATCAGAATAACATGTATATTTGACTGATTATGGCTATTGAATGGCCGAAAATGTTATATAAATAAATAAGTATTTAATCTCCTACTTTTGTGCTTTAGTTTATTTCATTACCACAATTATTGTTCTTAACTCTATCTAAAAACTTGCTTGATATAGATTTTATTTTAGGAAATGATCAAAATATTGTCTCCATATTGAGCTGTTAAGGTTTAAAATGTTTAACATTAAAAAATTTAAAATTCTCTTTCATGCATTTTATAATTGGAAGCTGTGTGGGGGTCCGAGGGTCTCATTGACGAGATTTTGGCCGAAAAACTCTGAGCGGCGTGGGTAAGCGACGCGTCAGGGGTCCAGAAGTGAAGCCAGACATGCAGCAAACAATTGCAATTAAACTATTTATAACTAAATAATATATTTAATATAAAATAATAATAATACTAATAGTACAAATAATAATAATAATAATTAGAAAACATATAACATGAATCAAAGAAAAATAGAATAGAATAAAACTAACAAAAGTATTGATGCAAAGTTAAAACCAAATCCTAACCTTAAAGGGGGCTTTAATGCGTGAGAAGCAGACGGAACCCATAAACATACCACGAGAGAATCTTTTTTCCTCCTTTTTTTCATAATTTCCTTAGTTTCTTGAAGTGAAAACAAAACATTGATGAACACAAAGACGATGACATCCACTCAAACATATTTGAAGAGAAGTGAAGAAGGGATGAGCTGAGCCACAGCCAGCCAGCTAGAGCCAGAGCTGGAGTCAACTCAATTAACTCAAAACTCTATATAAACTGTTAAAAATCCCCTCTTTCCTTTTTCACTCCTCCTACTTTCTTTTAAATTTCCAATCATGTCAAATTGAAGAGAAGGTTCAAAATGAAACTAAACTGTTCATTTGACAAGGGAAATTCTATTTCTTGCATCTTATTGGTGTAGAAAACTGTCAAAATAAAATTATTCTAGTTTACTTTAATCAGGACCCATGACCTCAGTCACTGGATCCCTTGGTTTGTTTTCTCTCTCTCAGGTATATTTTATGAGTCTATCTGATAAGTCTAACATTTCATTTCCCTCTCCCAATCAAAAAGTCATTCAAAAACAATAAAGTTTTCCCGGTTAATTTCGTTAGCTTTAGAATATAAAATGGAGTTACTCCTGCATTTTAATTTTATTTAAGGTCCTATAACTAGTTCAGATTTTATTTTATTTAAAATAAATAATAAAACATTAAACATACATATTTCTGCATGGTTTATTTATTTATTTATACATATTTACAATATTAATCAACAAAGTTATGAAGAATACTATGATTAGAGAGTCAAAATATGTAATTATAGTACATTCTAGTATTGATAAATTTAAAAAAGTAAAATGAATAATAAAGGTTCTTTTAGTCTTTTTTCTCCTTGTAGGTTTGTCTTTATTATTATTACATTTTTTTATCCCAAAAGTTTAGACCAGTGGTTGCCAAAGTGCTCAGTACTGACTCCTATGGTACAGACCATAGGGGTCAGTACCGACTACTAGTCAGTCTCAAGGGGTTGATGAGAATTAAAGGATTGTTAAGAAGTTGGTGAGAAATAAATAGGTCTTTAGGAAGTTTTTTAGAAATTTTAATATTCAATAGAAAATAATCAAAATTTCAATAATAATTGTTGTTAAAAAACATCAAGCCCACCCTTCACATTAAAAATAAATTTTAGTTCAGCATAAAAATGTTCTGTTGCTTGATTAATTGTAAATGTTTTCTTAAAATACAGTTTATTATGCACTACCGAATCATTATTATTCAAAAACCTTTCATAAGATAGATTTAAAAAGTATTTAATATTAAAAAATTTCATTGGGGATCTCCAGATTTTTATGGCATCATCAAAGGAGTCGTTGAGATAAAAAGTTTGGCAACCCTGGTTTAGATAATACCAATTATCAATATATAAAATTAATCAATAAAATCTTAATTTTATATAATGATATTTGGTATTGTCTAAATTGTTGTGATAAAAAAGTGTAATAATAAAAAAAGGCCAATCTACAAAAAAAAAGCCTAAAAGAACTTTGTTATAATGCACAACTACCTAATCATATAGTTAATTCTTGTAAAATTAATAATTATAAGTAATAGTGCTATTATTTGATATTAATAATGATATTATTTACTATTAATAGTGTAATTATGCTCTTGTTTATTGTTTGATTATAATCTTTGTCAAAAAAAATAAAATTTTATTCACTTCATTTGTGTTTGTTTTTTCATAATTTAACATTTTTTAGCATAAAATACATGTAATAATGATTTTTTAGACAATTCACCCTCGATGACATATAAATCTATTTTTCTTCTTCCTCAAAACATTAAATGATTAGGAAAATGTGAAAATTGAGTATTTTGAGCACTTCATTTGAAATTATTGAAAACATATATTTATAAAAAATTATAATAAAAAAATGGTTTAATACTCCATATTGGAGTATTACACCTTTTTTTTAACTATTAGGATCTGTTCATCATATTTTTTAAAATAAATGGGCTATGTCTGGCCACCAAAATAAAGTCAATTTACTGTAGCATTGAATGTACATTCATGAAAGTAGCCTACCAACAGTCTACCAGGAATGGACCTCACTTTTCTAACATTGAGCACCCTTTCCAGTCTATATTCAATTTCCTTGCATGTGATCTTATTCTAATTTGTCCAATCTCTTTGGCTGCAACCCTGCAGCCATCACTTAATTCAAAAGTGACTATTTCCTTCAGGTTCTCATACATGGTAAAGTATTCAATTTGCCAGCAAACATGTTCTGTGCATCCTGAATCAATTATTCATTTTGTTGCATCAGGTACATTTGAAAAATGTATGTACACACCATTGCAAAATCCCAAGTATTTCTTTGTCTGTCTGAATAATTTTCATTTTGCTTTTTCTTAGGATAGTCATACAGTAGAGAATCATTGGTCCTCCATAAATCCAACATTTTTTATACATTTTAACTCCATCAGCCTTTTCTTTACTGAATTTAGATTGGTCAATGCTTTTACTTCCAAAATGTTTACCTTTCATCTATCATTCTGCCATTAAGGCAAATTCAGTATTTGTCCTTAAGTCAGAAATTCCTAGTCTCGGTTCTTCAACTATCAATCTGGATATCAACTTATCCAAAGTTTGCCCTGTAATGGGTGTTGAATCCAAAGCACTATGGAAATGACGAAATTCGGGAGACAATGTATTCAGAATTGTTATCATTAACAAAATCCAAAATTGGTTCATACAATTATTTTAACCACCTAGCAAATAATTTCAGTTTACAAATAACTATTTTATCTAACTGCTTTTTAATAATAATCCTTTAAATAACAGCACCAGATTGCAGTTGATTATCATTACAAAAAATTTTTTGTGTTGATAATCAACTGCAGTCTGGTGCTGTTATTTACAGGATTATTTCAATTTACTTACATGTGGTGCAATATCATCACCATATGTATAGTGATATTCATGAAATTGCATCTAGAATAAATATATTGAGTCCAACAAATTTTATTCATAAATACTGAGCAATTTTATCCACATTTCATGTGCTGCATCGCAATTCATTATCAGCGACTGCAGTTTTTTATCCAGTGTTATAACTAAAATTTCTTTTGCTATCTTATTAGCCTTTTTCCATCAGTTCAATTCAGCCATGTTGTTGGCATTATTTTCTGGTTTGACAAATATACCATCAGTTAAGTTTAAGGCATCGTGAGCATCCAAAATCACTGTACTTGAAATTTCCATTGCATCCAGTTGCTAGTATCCACAAGCTTTTTGATTTTCACTCTATCTCTATCCATTTTTCTTTCTTCAGTGAACAAACAGTCTAGAAAGAGCAAACAGTACACCATGTGCACTTCAACAAAGTTGCGTTGACAGAGGCATTGAAAAATTCCAATACACAGTAATCTTCTTCATTTCATGTCTGGGCCCATAAACTTTTGATTGATAAATAAAATAAATGACCCAAATTTTTAGTTTAAAATATTATTTCTTTACTCTATTGAAGTACATCAAGATAGCTCACAACACATGTTCTACATCAAATTGAGCAGAAAAAAAAAGATGCATGAGCAAAACAGAACAAAGTTTGATGTACAAGCACACACAATGCCACTAAAGTACAACTTTATGCTCAACAGATTCTAGAAGGTCTTTTATAGGAGGGGTAGCTTGTCATTAGAGACCAGAATGGCCAGGTCCCACAAATAATTTTATCAAACAAATTATTCATTGACTAAAAGCATCTTGATTGAAAAATTATTGTATTTTTTTTTTTTTTGATAATTTAAAATATTGTAATAAAAATAAAAATTAGTTTCCTTAAAAATATATTTATTATTGCATTCTAACATACTTGGGACTAGCCCTCAAATAAATAGTGCATGGTGCTATTAGACATAGGAATGCATAGTGTGCTACTTGCCACACTTATGGAATATTTGTGAATTTACGGAACATTGGGATCAATTCTGTCAGATTCATGCTCAGTGTACAATATGGGATTTTGTGTGTCATTACATGTTTATACAATTATTTGCAGTTTATATTTTTTACTGATTTAGTGATTTATAATTATTAATTTTTACAAGAATTAACTTTGTGATTAGGTAATTGTGTATTATAACAAAGTTCTTTTAGGCATGTTTTCTTTGTAGATTTACCTTTTTTATTATTACACTTTTTTATCACAACAGTTTAGACAATACCAAATATCAATAAATAAAATTAAGATTTTATTGATTAATTTTATATATTGGTATTTGGTCAATTATACTGTTGTGATAAAAAAAAATTGTAATAATAAAAAAGGCAAATCTACAAGGGAAAAAAAAGGCTAAAAGAATCTTTATTATTAATTTTATTTTTTTAAATTTAGCAATACTAGGATGTACTGTAATTACATATTTTGAATCTGTCATCTTCATAACTTTGCTGATTAATATTGTAAACATGTATAAACAAATACACCATTTGCAGAAATATGTAGTGGGCAAAAAAAAATATTTGCCCACATTATTTTGTTTATGCAAACAAGATTCCTATATAAATAAATGCAAAATAAATTATAAGTGAAGAATATAAATAAATTTCCAAAAAATTAATATCTGGCTTGATATGTATACAAAAATCTTATTTTGTTGTTATTTAAGGTTTTTGTATGTCAAAAAAGTATCTGCAGATTAGCAAATATAAACAAAAACAAGATGATTTTAAAATTAAATAAAATGTTACTGTACTTATTATAGTAAGCATGCCTTTTGCCTCAATTACTGCATGTAACTCCCTGGGAATTGAGCCTAATAATGTTTTAGTTGTTTCTGCACTGATTTTCAATTATTCTTCACTAGGCACTTGTCTAAGTTCTGTTTTGTTGTGAATTTTCCTTTTCCTCACTTGCAAATCTAACAAATACCACAAGTTCTCAATAAGATTAAGATCTGGTGATTGTGGGGGAATTTTTAGCCATCTTCTCACATTGTAATCATTACCTTGATATGTTTGCTGAATGTTTAGGATCATTATCCTGCTGAAAGTAGAAAGAATCTTCAATTCCTAATTTTGAGGCACTAACCAATAATTTATCTCACAATATGTTGATATAATGTCCTAGCATTGATATTACCTTCAATATTTTAAAATTTCCAACTTTGCTATATTTCCAACTCATGTTAAAAACCATACATCCCCAAACTGTTACATGCTCATTACTATGCTTTATAGTTGATCTTAAATTTTTGTCTCAAGGGAAGTGTTTGGTTTTTGCCATACATGGTTCTTTCCATCGGAATCAAAAATAAGTTTGAACTTGCTTTTATTGGAAAATATGATATTTTGCCAAAATTCAAGTGGTTTGTTAACATAAACCTTTGCAAACTTATGTCTTTTCTGTCTATTTGACTCATTGATATAAAATTTCTTCCTGGCTGTCCTGCCTCAAATATTGCTTCGTGAAGAACATTACAAATAGATTGAGGACTTACTTTGATCCCTGATGTTAAAGCAATATCAGTAGCTAATTCTCTGGAACTTACAAAAGGGTTTTTCAATGCTTGCTTAATGATGCACCTCCTCTGCCTTGCATTTAGCTTTTTTGGACACCCAGATCATGATTTATTCTCTATTATAATTCTCTATCCTCTTCTTTATTACATATCAAACACTAGAAAAGTTCAAATTTAACTTCTTTCCAAATTCATGATAACTAAAGCTAATTTATGAAGAGCTATAATCCTTTCCCACTTTACAGTAGAAAACTTTGCTTTGGATTCAACACCCATTACGCTTTGAGTTTTTTGGAGCCATGGTATTTGAAGCAAATTAAAATGTTATTCCAGAGATCTTATAACATGTCTTTTAAAAAGTGCATTACGGCAAGTTGTTGAAAATTTGCATAATACAATGTTTTAAAGCATATATGCAAATACTTTTTTGACACGAAAAAATAAAATTTAAGTTTTTATACATATTTCTCCTGATTAGTATAAAAAGATATGTGTATGTGAATGTTTATTATAAAAGTCATCCAACATTTTAAAATAATTCATCATATTAGTTTTTCACGTTTATTTATATGCAGTAGTGAATGTGTGCAAATACTTTTTTTGCCCACTGTATGTTAAGTGTTTTATTATTTATTTTAAAATCTTGATTTTCTATTATTAATCTAAATACCTTTTTTTTCAACTTGGTCCTACAACTTTCTGAATTCATAAGCCACAACTGGTACTTTTATCTGCAGAGAACATGATATAAGATATCAGCCATCACAAGCCTAAGATTAAATATAAACAAATTTTAAAATGAAACGACTGGAGGAAGTATGATGACTCTGGCAGGGAAAAGGACTGGAGGTGACGATGGTAGATAACCAGCTCGTTTTTTATATTTTATTTATAAGGAATATTTAATAATTGAGCAGATTTGGAGAAGCATATTTCAATGCATATTAAAAACATATTGACTGGCAATTGTTCATTGAAATTCTTTACAGGGCTGGTATTAGGTCCCTGGCAGCTCCATAATATAAGCTGCTTTTGAGATAACAATGTAAAAAAACATGTGTGATGGATGGGGAAAAAATTATATAATGATAAAAGCCATGAAGGAGCCACAAATTACATCTGTTGTCCTCAGGGGGCTGCAGCTCAAGAAAGTTTAAGAACCACTTTTATAAATGATTACAGTGTTTTCATACAGTTCTTTCCAGCATGTAACAAACAAATTTATACTAATATAATTAATTTAAAATCCATAATAATATATTTATATTAATATAATTATAAAGTTTCATATAGTAACTAAAAAAACTAAATAGATGTTAAAATATAAAAGAATCTAATATAATAGTTTATCAGTTAAACATAAGAAAATAAATCACAGAAGGTTGAATGTTGTTACTGTCATTTTGTTGTTTAACTTGATATCTGAGTCATTCTGTAAATTGGTCTGTGATCAAAATTTTAGTAATCTAGTTGTAAAAACATCTGCAAATTTATTTTCAGTTGTTCTGCATGTTAATAAGTTAATTGTAGAATAAGGTGGTATCATAAAGTTGTACAATAAGTTTAAATTGTGGAAAGATGTATGGATGGGCCTGACAGAATGTTAGTCAATGCCCTGGATAAAAAGCAGTAGTTGATTACCTGCTGCATTATGTATAACAGGGGTGTCAAACTGGCAGCCCTCAATGTGATTTTTTGTGGCCCTCAATGCTCTTAACTAAAATGAAAATGAGAATAATATATTATGAGATAATAGGAAGTAATTGTCGCTTTGTAGTTGTGTCATATACTATGATACACTAGTATGATTTTAATGAAATATAATTGCACTAGTTTTTTTCCAGTTGGCCTTATTGGACATATATATACAGATGACACTGATCTTTCAGATTGGTGACATAAACTAAGTGCTTTCTGACAAGGACAACATCATTTTGTGTGAAATTTCTTACAAAAAAAAAAAAAAGAGCCATAAATGAGAACCTGTATTTTTTTTTTGATAGACAAATACAATGATCAAGTTCCAAACAATTCCTCCTTGAAGGACATGTTTAAAGAATGTGCCAACGTCTTGTTAAAGATTTATTGTGTTGTTAACTTATTTAAAAAATATAAGTTGTTATGGATATTTGAATTTATAAAATTTTAATGGAAGCTTTTGTTTTTGTACAGAAAATGTGACTTTAATGCTTAATAGAAAACTAAAAGTCGATAGCGAGGAATTGAATTTAAAAAATATGCATAATTAAATGCAATTATGTAGTAATTATATATTTTTGTAATATATTTATTTGATTATACAATCTTTTTAATTATCTTATCTATATTTCTGAATCCTTACTCCAAAATGTAATTTTAAAAAAATTTAAATGTGATGTGGCCCGCAGCAATCTTGCAGGCTCATTAAATGGCCTTGAATTAAAATGAGTTTGTCACGCCTGATGTATAATTTTTTATTGCAGCTATATTTCTATAGAAAAGCTTATTCATTTTCCCCTTTAATTCCCATTTATGTTCTGGTTATGGCGAATTTTCACGTCGCGTCGTATCGGGCAGCGCGGCGTCGCCTATTTGATTACAGTATATAAATGCAGGTTGGAATTGGCAATGCAACGCCTCGATTGCTTCGGGATAAGATAAAATTTTACCTGGTATTGTATTAAATGAATTATTGCAAAATTTCCTTCCTGGTCTTTGGGAGATACGATTATATTGCAAAATTTCCTTCCTGGTCTTCAGGAGACATTCAATAACCCCTATATACTTCAATTGGCTTTTGTCCTTATTACTTCAATTTCTCCAGCCAAAAAAAGTTGATTTTTTTTGACCCGTGTATAAGCCGACCTCCACTTTAGAAAATTTTTTTTGAGAAAAAAACCTCGGCTTATACACGAGTATATACGGTAAATGGAAATTTATATCTATTTACTGATCTTTTTGATTGACAATTTGCACATTTTCTGATACTTTTATTTAGAAAATACTGGATAATTATTATATAGCTGATTTCAGATATCAGATATATATTCCCAGTGATCATGTGTGCTGATCAATTTTCCACTTTTGTCAATTGCAAACAAAATGTTTGTTGCATGTTTTAATTCTGATTTTTTATTGTTTAAAGTTTGTTAAATATTTTTCTTGAGATTCAGAAATGATGGAAACTTTTAGTACCTCTTTGATATTTTCTGCCAAACAAGCAGTTCAATAAAATTATACTAGAAAAAAGAAATGTGACTAAACATGACACACACAATCATGTCCTGCTCTCTATTCATCTTTCTCTTAGTGTTGCATCATGATATTTCATTGCTCTAAGCCTGGAATTTTGTTTAAGTGGCCTTATTTATTCCAATAGTGAACTAGATTTGGAAAATTTTTTAAATTATAAAAGAAATTATTTTTTTATTTTAATGAATGTCATATTGTTCTAACACTTGAAAGTTGGAAAATCGGTTTAAATATTAGTTTCAAATTTTTACCAATTTTTAAACTCTGAAATCAAGGGAACTGGATTATATAGGAATCTTTATACACAAGTATATATGGTAATTATTAATTTAAGTCAATAATCAAAAAATATATAGGATATTTGGCAAATACATGTAATCATTAGAGGCTTTCATAAAACATGAAATTAATAAATAATTTCAAATTAATCATATAGATTTTTTAAAAAGTTTTCTCTTAATTCTACAATTTAAACTTCTCTTCCATGCATAGTACTAAAAATTAATCAATATTGAATTAATTTTTAGTACTACTATTTATATATATTTACCTTCTAGTAATAGATGACATATAATTATTCTAAATATCTCTATGATTATGAATAAAATATTTTTAATTTGTTTAGTTATAGAATTAGAATTTTAATTTCCTTACTTTATAAAATTTAGCACATTTAAATTGGTTAATTTCAAATATTTTTCAAAATTTTTACAATAAGCATCTAATGGAATAAAGGCTCTTTCCAATGCTTTTATCATATTTGTTCGCCAAGCTTCTATATGTTGTTCAGTATCACCAATACAACCCAACATTGCTACTTCACCCCACAATAATTCTTCAAGAACACACTAAAGTGATATGGAAAATCATCATAATTATTTATATATATAGA
>AYEL01066632.1:0-65335 GCA_000484575.1 Olivierus martensii | reverse complement strand
TTTGATTTTTAGTTACCGATATATTAATGCCATTTGCCAAAATAAATATTTTATTGAAACTTTAAATATATACTTATAAAATAAATTATTATAATACAAATGCCAATATATCAATTTAAAAGGTAAATGATGATGTGATAGTAAGGTAAGTGATGTTTCATGGTAGTGGTCACAGCAAAAAATCTTTTATAGTGATGGAGCTGGAGCTAAAGCCTCAGTTTTAAAACAATGACTCCTGAGCCAGAGCTGGAGCCACAGCTGGAATATAATGGGGCTGTGGAGCCAGTGCCAGAGCCTAACCTATTTCAAGCCAGCTCCCCAGCCCTGATAGAAATACACACACTTATTTATTCAGCTGCTGTCACTGTCACTACACACCTAGGTCTTAAAACACTTCCAAATAAGATGGGAACAAACACAAAACACCACTTAAAATCTGCTTGGCAAAAATGACTCGAAAAAGAAATAAACAAAATCAGAACAGAACTAGGTAGACTCACTCAATACACAAAAAACAACACATCTGCAAAACTTATGAAATCTATTAGAAAGATTTTCAGAAAACTAAAAACACACACATTCCATGAAAAATCACAACACACACATTAAAGAATACATAGACACACTAAAACAGAAATTTGCAGCAAAATCACAATGCCTGAAACGATACAAAATCAGCCTAGCATGTAAACTAGACAACACACTATTCATAAACAACAAAAAGACATTCTACAGAAACATAAACAGTAAAGACCCTAAAGAAGCACAAAACAGAGAAATACCAACACAATAGTCACTTACTAGCTTCTGGTTTGCCCTGTGGGTAGTGCCAGTTACACACAACCAGAGAGCCAGCTGGATCGCAAAAGAGAAGACAAGCACATTAAATGTACCAGAAATGAACTATACCACCATTACTATTGAAGAACTCACAAACACAATTAGATACACTCACAACTGAAAAACCCGTGGTGTAGATGACATCCAGAATTTTTGGTACAAAATTTTACCAGTCTTCATGACTTACTGGCCAAACATCTCGCACATCTCATTCACGAACTAAAAGACACACCTTCCTTTCTTACACATGGCATCACTTTCATGAAACCCAAGAGCACAAACACAGGAAACCTATCACAATACAGACCAATTACAGGTTTACCAATACTATATAAAATTTTAACCTCGTATCACCAACAAAAAATATGCACACATTGAAGAAAACAACATTCTCACAGAACAACAAAAAGGCTGCCATAAAAGTCACATGGGGTGCAAAGAGCAGCTGATCATCAACACAACAATACTAAAACAAGTACACAGACAACACAGATACTTAGACGCAGCTTACGTTGATTACAAAAGGCATTCGACAGCATACCACATTCATGGTTCATACAGACATTGCAACTCTATAAAATCAATACCAAATATATCACATTCCTACGCAACATAATGCAACACTGGAGAACAATACTGCACGTCGTCATAAATAACAATCAAGTAGCCACAGAACCCATACACATTAGCCATGGTATTTTTCAGGGCGATTCCCTCAGCCCACTTTGGTTCTGCCTCGCCCTAAATCCACTCTCCAACAAACTGAACACATCGAACTGTGGCTATGACATTAGAGAAAACCAAACAACACACTACATACACACTACACACACAAACACACCTCTTTTACATGGACGACATTAAACTGTATGCCTCAACACAAACACAATTACAACAGCTGTTACAAATCACACACACATTTTCAAAAGACATATGCATGGAGTTTGGCTTTGACAAATGCAAAACACTCTACATAGAAAAGGGAGTCCTAAAGAAAGGAGGCTTCACTTTTGAAAATGGAGACACTATCGAATCCATGGAAGAGAGTGAGGTGTACAAGTATTTGGGATTCCAGCTAGCTAGACTCACAGAACAGAAGAAAACTAAACAAACATTGTCAAAACTATACATCAACAAATTAAATAGCAATCTCAAAACACATCTGAATAGAAAAAATACAGTGAAAGCCATCAACACATTTGCCCTACCTATACTGATTTAATCCTTTGGAGTGATACAGTGGACAAAGACAGAGCTTGAATCACTCCGAAAAAAAACACGAACAACACTTATAAAATACCAGTACCATCATCCGAAATCTGCCATAGAAAGAACTATTCTCCCACACACGGAAGGAGGACGTGGCCTTATTGACATCCCACATTTACACGCACGCACGGAAGGAGGGCGTGGCGCTTATTGACATCTAACATTACAACACAGACACATATATACAATGACCATAAAAAACAACATACATCACAACTACACAAAGCTATTGTCTTAGCTGATAGAAACATAACATCATTAAATCTACGGAATACTCCAAATCAAATAGACAACACTGCACACATACAAGGAAAACATCTTGGTGTAGAAAGGAACTCCATGGCAGACACCCACATGATCTTCAGAAATACTTCATAGATGCCAAAGCATCAAATAGCTAGTTAGTCAGGGGTGATCTATTTACAGAAACAGAAGGGTTTATAATAGCAATACAAGACCAGGTAATAAACACAAAAAAACTACAGAAAATACATACTGAAAGTCAGCACGTTAACAAACGACACATGTAGGAAATGTCACATAGCACCTAAAACGATTCAACACATTACGTTGGGTTGCAAGCTGTTTGCATAAACAGACTATCTGCACAGACACAACCAAGTAGCAAACATAATACACCAAAAGCTTGCAACCAAACACAAATTAATTAACACACTCACACCACTGGTATGTATTTGTAATATACAAATACATACCAGACACAATTTAGAAAACTCAACACACAAGATGTACTATGACAGAACAATCCTAACAGACAAAACCGTTACACCATAACAGACCATACATTACTCTCATTGACAAGCAAAACAAAGCTACCTACATTATAGACATCTCAACACCCGACACACACAACAACCAAAAAATTAGCAAATACACAGAACTATCACAAGAAATTAAGCATCTTTGGAGAATGCAAAAGGTAGTCACAGTACCCATCATTATTTCCTCAACAGGAGTAATTCCCCACACACTACACAAAAGCCTCGGAACATTAGATTTACACCCCAAGACATATATAACACTGCAAAAGGCATCACTACTCAATACATGCAACATAGTAAGAAAGTTTCTCAGCAACACAGACAGTTAGTTAATATACAACTAAAACATCTCAAGTAGCTATGTCTTGACTCTTGTCCGACATAGCACTTTTGCTCCGGAGTTATTTCGTGCTCACATTGACATACCCCAATATAATAATACTAAGGTAGTTCCTAAGTTACATAGCTGGATTGTTCCTACATAAAGTCCTACATAAGTCAAAATATATGTATGCTAGAGCATACATTATACAGTATAGTGTAACACAATGATATAACATTAAAAATGGTTGTATTAAGGAATAAGAACATAAGTCACACAGTAAAGCAGTTGCTTAACATCTTGGAGGATCTGGATTCAATTCTACCTCCAGTTTTTCTAAAGGAGTCTGGGTTTGGGTCTGCTCATTATCTAAAAATAATTCTATGTAAATATGGATCTACATAAGTTGGGGATTGCCTGTATATATAGAAACTGTTTTAAACATAACAGAAAAAAATCTTTAAATGAACTCCAATTTACAAACTTAATTTGTACATAACTTGTTTGGGTTGTCGGTAACTCAAATATTGTTGTTATTTGTCTCCAAAATACTAAAATATATACTGTATTTTGAAATATATTTCACAATTGGGCCAATTGAAAGTTTATTTCATAATTTGAATGAAAAATTCCAAACAAAGTGAAAGTTTTTTGATGTAATAAAAAAAAAATTCCTTTTTGAAATATTGCTGTAATATGTTAACTGAGTAATTTTACATTATATTTGTTGCTGGAGCATTCTGCTATAATAATAATTAAAATTCTTGTAGAGTTTTTGAAATTTTGTGAAATTTGAAAATGAAATTTCACATTTGTAACTAGAGGAGTATGTGTATTTAAATTAGATTGTTTCAGAATAAAATAATAATGATTTAATATTTTATTTGTGATATATAATATCTATTATCTTTTCAAACAGGTAGAAGATATTTTGAATAATGACAGCAGAGATACAGTGTTTGATATTTTTAATCAATCATTATCTGATACAAATTGCTATCATAATTTTGACCAATTTGCTAATCATTCTTCTAACAGTGATATGAATTTCTGTGAAAATTTTCAAGTAAGAAAGTTAAAATTTCTTTTAATAATTAAATTGTAAAATAATGTAAAAATAATAATAAACATCACTACTGTTTTCTGAGATTAGTTCAATAGTTCAAAAATATTTGAATAACAGCTATTATATATTGGATTAATTTACATTAACTTGAACTTTTCGCTAGGAAAAATATATGCTTAAATTTTTCATAAACTGTTAGAAACAAAATATATATATATATAATGAAATACTTCTTACTTTAAATATTGGATAACAATAAACCAAATAAGTAAAATAATCATTTATTCAAAAACATTTTTGGCTATTCACATAGCCTGCCTCAGTTGAAATACTGTATTTCAATTGAGACAGGCTATGTGGATAGCCAAAAATGTTTTTGAATAAACAATTTATCTTACTTATTTTGGCTTATTGTTTACTTTTATTATATATATATATATAGTCTGTGACAAGATAAGAATGAAGCACTGTGGAAGGTATGGACTCTGTTTACAGCTTTTTCTCTCCAACACAAGAAATAATCCGTTACTCTAACAAATAAATAATTCAATGTGAATGGAATAGATATTACTTTTGAATCCAAAAATGAACCTGACATGCAAAGTACAAATTTTCTGATAGAAACAAATACATTCGTTGACGATTATAATATACAAAGTAATAAACATCGAAACAATACATGATCCTTTTACAATACATGATCCATTTTTACCCATGCTCCTTTGAGTCAGTTATGGCGTCTTCTTCACTGGAACTTTTTCGTTGTTTTGGAAAAGGAGTTGTTTTAAGCAGTCAGACTCGACAGATCGTGATAAATGTCTATTCAAAACTTAAAGCACAAAATCCGTCGAAATCTATCCGGTCACTGGTCACTATGACTAGTGAATTAACAGGTGTAGGAAAAACTACGATATATAAAGTCAAGTCGGAAGTTAAAACATCTGGGAAGCCTTGTTCTCCATCGCGTAAACGTGAAGGTGCAGTTGGATTACGCAATAGATTAACAAAATACAACGATTTTGAATTGTGCTGTATTCGCCGTAAAGTTCATCAGTTTTATTTACGGAACGAGATTCCGACTGCACGTAAAGTTTTATGCGAAGTAAATAATGATGATTTGCCAAATTTTACGCTACGGACATTTCAACGGTTGTTAAAAAATATGGGCTTCGAGTATCGGAGGCGTCAAAGGGACAGTGCCTTAATAGATCGCGAGGACCTGATAATTTGGAGAAGGAAATATTTACGAGCAATTAGGCAACTAAGAAAAGGAGGAATTCCGGTTTATTTTTTGGACGAGACTTGGGTAAATGCGGGCCATACCAAAACTTTGGTCTGGCAAGACACTACGATTCGGAGTTCTCGAGAAGCCTTTTTTTCAGGCCTTTCTACTGGATTGAAAGCGCCATCGGGAAAAGGTGGAAGGCTTATTATAGTGCATGCAGGAAATGAAAATGGATTTGTTGAAGGTGCGCTGCATATATTTCATTCTAAAACAAGTAAGACTGATTATCACGAGGAAATGGATGGCAATTATTTTGAGAACTGGTTCAAAACGAAGCTTTTGCCAAATATTTTGCCGAATAGTGTAATTGTGATGGATAATGCGCCATACCATAGTATTAAGTTAGAAAAACTCCCTACCACTGCCTGGAAGAAATGCGATATCCAGGCTTGGCTAAGCAGGAAAGGTATTTCTTGGCTGCAGGATAGCGTAAAAGCCGAACTATTACAAACTGTACATTCAGTGAAACATAAATATGACATTTATAAAATAGATTGTTTGGCAGCTAGCCTGGGACATTCTGTCTTACGGCTTCCTCCATATCATTGCGAATTAAACCCCATAGAAATGGTTTGGAGTCAGGTTAAAGGATATGTGGCCGCACAAAATAAAACGTTTAAGCTGAATGAAGTCGAAAGGCTATGTTATGAAGCTATATCAAGAGTAACACCAGAAAATTGGAGAAATTATGATAGTCACGTCCAAAAAACAGAAGGGAATTAGATGGCATGATTGATGAAAATGTGGAGAGTGATAATTACGGATAATTTCAGCAGCACCGACACTGCAGATGAGGAGAGTGATTTTTCACAATAGTAGTGTTTTTGTCATTGTAAAACAGGAATGATTTATTTCTGTTGAGTCATTATCTTTTTCCTTAAACGTGTAAAATAAGAGCTCAAAAAAACCATTCTGTATAAATAGATTATTAAAAACGTAAAATTTGTCATGTTATTCACGTAAACATTACTTTCAAATAAAGTTGAAATATTCAAGAATTTACTTATTTTGAAAGAACAAACTTACAACGTCTCAGGCATATAATATTAATTTAATCCGGTTATTTAATAAATAGTGCAAAATAAATTAAATTACAGTATCAATATAATAGTGACACGTGTCAGTGAGGCATCGGTTCAAATGGGTCTCCCCCCTTTTTCCGACAATTGCACAGTCCTGCAGAGTGATATTTAGGTTGAAAACAGGTTATCGGTCGCCTACCTTCCACAGTGCTTCATTCTTAACTTGTTGCAGAGTGTAGTTATTAAATAGGTACAGGTAGTCCCTGTCTTATGTAAATGGATTGTTTTATGAAACCTTATATAAGTGTGTGAGGAAGTTAACTTTGACCTATCCTATTTTTATTTTATTATGCACTCTATTATTTATTTATCGTTATTTTCCTATATACTAACATATTATATTTTGGTTTAAAAGTTAACTTACTTCCACCTTCTCCGTCGTAGTTGGCAATCACGTGATACAGAGTCGGAACCGTATCCAGAAGAGCTATCCCGGTTAATGATGTCATCTTATCTACATAAATATTACCACTGAACTGATATGTGAAAATAAGAATGATCCATATCGGTGTTTTTGTTTGATATATAAGTTAATTGTAAAGATAATGACATGAATGAATTACTCTGTAAACTAATAACTTAAAACTTGTTACATATAAGTATGTAAATGAGCGAGTGCGGAAGTGTTCGTCACTCAAGTATAAAAGATCGATGCAGTCGACAAGTTTTTTGAGGTGCTGAATTTCCAGACGTAGAATTGATGAAAGTGACAATTGAGTTTCTTGTAGAGATCGACGATTATTTGAAGTTTGTATCGGAGGTGGAGGTAGTAGAATTTAGTAGTATTTAAGGTTCTTTTCTTTGTGAAGAATTGATTGTTGAGATTTTGAATTGAATTAAACAAGTTTTGTTGATTAATTACTTGTCGCTATATTATTGTTTAAATAAAGCATTTATTAACACTTTTGTAAGTGTTTTTGTGTCTAATAAATTTTATATTTTGTTACAATCTAACTTGTTTGAAATTTTCTTCAAATTATTAGCATAAGTTCTAACATCGTTTGTTCGGTCTAGTCTAACACCTAATCGGTACTTTTAGTTATAAGTTCCGATTTCTGTTTTTATTTCGTCGATTAGACGTTACGTTCTTGTTAGATTGTTTTTGAAATTAATTTAGTATTTTAAGAACTTAGCAAAGACCTGAGCTCAGGCCGAACTCTGGATTGCAGAGTCGTTAGAACCGTCCCGTGGGTAAACTGGGATTACCTACGGTTGTGAGGAAGTTAACTTGGATTGAGCTCAGGCCGAACTCTGGATTGCAGAGTCGCTAGAACCGTTAGGCTTAGTAGAATTTAATAGTATTAACAGTCGTCCTAATCCGTGACTTTGCAAGTGAAAACATAAGTATGTTAGAGCGAACATTATATAGTACTAGTAAATCACAAAGGAATAACATTGTAAATAATTATATTAAAGAATAAGCATATAATTTGTATGGTAAAATAGTTGTTTACCATTTTGGAGAATCTGGATTCAATTCCAAATCTCTCACCTTCAGTTTTTCTGGAGGGAATCTGGATTCAGGCCCAAACATTAATTAATATTAGCCGTTAATGTAAGTATGGATCTACATT
This sequence comes from Olivierus martensii, assembly GCA_000484575.1. Taxonomy (NCBI): domain Eukaryota; kingdom Metazoa; phylum Arthropoda; class Arachnida; order Scorpiones; family Buthidae; genus Olivierus; species Olivierus martensii. The sequence goes on along the minus strand of AYEL01066632.1, from coordinate 57,115 downwards.
TGTGAGATCTATGTAAGTCAGGGATGCCTGTATTTTTAAATTCTAGCACAGTTATCAGGCTAATTTCTAATTCCACAAAAATACACTTTAGAATACTTTAATAATATTTTGGCTATTAATCCTCTCCAGTGAAAAAACATATAGAATTACAAATAAGTTTTAAAACATTGAATAACAATTTAAGTGAACATGCATTGCTGTCATAACAGAGATTATGGTAACAGAGCTCTTTGAGTTTACAGTTTTAATCAACTAATGTTATTACTTATTTCTCTACAGTCTTAAACAAATAAAGTTCTTATCAAATAATCCTCCTCATATTACACATTCACAATTCTTTATCGTCATCAGGATGAAGTAATGAATGAATATGAACATGATGAGCAAATAAGTGAAGAATAGGTTATGAGTGCAATTGGATAGATTGAGTTGTAGTAAGAATTCTGACATGGCATCACAGATGAGATGTTTAAGTATGATGGGAAGTTTGTTATGGAGTGGATGTGGTATCTGTGTAAATTACATTGGATGAAAGGTATAGTTCCAAGTGACTTTAATAAATCTGACCCCATCTACAAGGGAAAGGGTGAGAGAAGTGAATGTAAAAATTATAAGGATATAAGTTTGCTGTGTGTGGTTGACGAGGTAAGATTATGATTGACAGAATGAAGAAGGTGAGTGATAGAGAATATGGGATGTGCATGTGGAAGAGGATGTGTGGTCCAGATTTTCTCAATGCATATGATTATGGAGAAATATCTCTATATGAGGAAGTATTCTGTGCTTTTGTAGATCTTGAGAAGGTATATGATAGAGTGAATAGAAGTAATCTGTGGAAAGTTCTGAAGAAAATAGTGTGAATGAACAGCTGATTGAGACAGGGAGAGCAATGTGATAACAATTATGCAAGTGTGAAAGTAAATGAAGACCCATCAGAGTAGTTTACAATTAAGGAAGGAATGAGACAAGGATGTGTAATGTCCTTGTGGCTGTTTAACCCGTTTGCTGCTATTGATGTATATAGACATCAAGGAAGTGGAACAAAAAAAACATTAAAAAAATAAGTTAAAAAATTCAATCCTGATTTTATTAATCCAGCTTTTGTATTCCAGCTTGCCTGTCATGGATCATATTTACTAATGGAAGAGGGAGACTGCTTCCCATCCCATTCCTCTAAGTAGGTATGCTGGCAATCCCAGCTCCCTCTTTAAGTTTGCGAAAATTGCTAATGCAGAAATTCATTTGGAACACTGCATCTTTTATTATCCCAATGCTAGTCAACTTTTGGCATACCTTACATCTTATAAGGGGGGGCCACAACCTCTGTCCCACCAATTTCACTCGGTTTTAACATACAAGTTGGGGCCATCGAAAAGTAATTCGTGTAAAAGGATTTAGGTCACTATGCCTTCGTTTTTTAAAAATCGAGGTCAAATGTCATGACGTTGGATCGGTTTTAGATGTAGGGGAATTAATAGATTGCTAAAAACAAGCAAATATTAATATATACAAGGTTAACAAACTTGGGGGGAGAAGGCAGCTGAACTCAGTGGTATAGCCTAAAGTGAGAAGTAGAAGAAAGTAAAGTGAAGTGGAGATGATACTGTCAAGGTAAGTGGACAGTGCACCAGTGGGGAAAATGGAGAAGAAGTTCAGGTAAGCTAACAGAGTACTGTCTGAAGTGGACAGGACACTAGGAAAAAGAGTGGGAGTAACCAGCCGCTTGGTGGGACTCTGAGTGCTGGTATTGGTCTTTTTTGAATAATAAAAGAAAATTGCCTACAATTATTTATACTGGAGATTACAGAAGCCTGGTCGAGAAGGCGGTAATTACAAAACTCAAAGGTAGAGCTAGTCTGTTGGTCATCAAGCTGGTTGGCAGGTTGGATGACATAAAGTGGAGAGCTGTTGAACTGTCACACAGAAAGATGAGTTAGTTTAAGGTTTAAGTTAATGAGTTCTGATGAATGGCTGGTTTGCAGGCATCTGGATCTGGAGAAGTTGATATGCAGATTTGCACTGATGAAGAGGTAGAGTTAGTTATCACTGGAGATGTTGTCGGCTACAAGGGCTGTGGTAGAAGTGTTAAATTCTTGAAGGCCCAGGAAGAGATCTATATTCATTATGAGATTGTGTAGGTGCAAGGCCGGTTGTATCCGGAAAGGATTGTTTTCTTTCAAGTTGGCTTCTTTTATTAAGGAACTTTTTGCACATGAATAAATAATGTTCTGTGTTTTGGATCTCATTGATTCCACAGTTGCAGAAGTTGCAGTCAATTTTACCAAAGCAGTTGAGATAGGCTATGTAATTTCCATGTCCAGAAGGAAGTCAGTCCTGAAATGTTGGTTTTCAAGGTGGCCTTTGATGTTAGGGATGAAGTTAAAACATTGTCTGCTGGTTGTAGCAGAGTTCCACTGTTGTTGGCAGAGTTCAAGGCAGTGAGAGTAGATGTTGTTGTTAATATATGAGATAGGGATTCGGGTGTGAATAGGAGTTTCTTCGCTTTGAGTTGCTTTTTTTTGCTAGGAGATCAGCCTTCTTATTGCCCCAAATCCAAAAGAGTTTGATTGTTGCTTTAGAGGTGATGTTAATTATTAGGTTGTTAGTTTCTTGTGTAAAATAAGTTCTGTTGTTGTGGTGAGCTATTAGTTGCAGTGCTGTTCTGTTATCAGATAGGATGTGGTATTTTCCACTGGGTTTGAAGTTGTTGTAGATATATTGCAGTGTTTTGTAAGTCACGAAAGTCTCGGCATGTACAACGGTGTTATAGTGAGAGAGTTTGTATTTGGCTTGGTAGAGAATTCTATTATTGTTGTTCAGAACAACAAGAGCGGCTCCTACATTGTTGTTGATTTTAGAACTGTCAGTGTAGATGAAGGTTCAAAGTTTCTCAATGGGGAGTCCAGAGTTTATGTTTAAAGTAATGCTGTTAGCTGGATGGTTGGGAATGTTGTTGGGAGGTCTGTCTAATTTAGTTGTTGTGATAGTGGAAAGAAAATCTTCTTTATAGTCAAAAAGTTTAGTTCTGTAATAGTTATTGTCTAGGTCGAAATTGGTGATTATCTGTTTATTTTGGGAGGCCAAGATTTGGATGTTAATGGGTATGAATTTGCTGATAACTAGAAGGGCATTTGTAGGTGCAGTTAGGTATGCTTGAGTGAGGTTAATTGCCACCAGCCTTTGGATGGATAGTAGTCTTCTGGTAATATGAGTTCTGGTAGCAGCTTTGCCCCAAATGGCAGCAGAGTAGGTGAGTAGCACATTTGTAGATGATTTTGACAGTGGTCTTGTCAAGTCCCCAGTTTTTGTTGGCTATTCCTTGAAGAGCATGGAGAGTGGTAATTTATTTGTTGTAGATGTAGTCGATGTGTTTATTCCAGCTAAGTCTGTTGTCAATTATGACATTCTGTGAATACTCATGTTTTACTTGTCATTACTTGTTTATGGGAGAAGATTTAAAAACCTAAATCTAAGAGAAATGAACGAGATGAAGAACAAGATAATAGATGAACTCGTGTTGACATGAATAATATAACCTTAAGATATAAAAGGAAATTAGAGAGAGCTACTAAAAAATCTGGGACCAGACCCGGGATGCGAACCCGGATCCTCCTGCATGGCATGCCAACAGCGTTATGTAATCATGTCTCCTGTGATTTTGTCCAATCTGGGGCTTTTCTTGGTATTGATAGTTGAGATAGCTTTATTAATCTCAGAGAAAGTGAAGTTTCTGTCTTTGTCTGAGTTTGGGGGAGACAGGATGTAGTTCCTGGTGAAGGAATGGTCCGGAGTGTTAGTCTCAGTAGAGTCTTGGGGAAAAAGTCTGTCTAGGACCACTTGTATGGTATTTTGGATGTTGTCAGTATATTGACCATTGGGCTATTGGACTGAAGATGGGAGGGAAGCTTTTTTCCTTTTCTTCAAAACAATGTGGTAAGGGTTCGACCAAGGATTGACTTGTGAGGAGCAGTAGTTTTTTCCAGGCAGTGATGATGCTGCTTTTATATTTTTTATTTATTTCAATATATATATGGTTCTGAGTTCTTGGTGGATGGTTGTATCTTCTCGTCCGAGTCTCCTATGTGTTTTCCAGACATGTCTTCTGAGCTTTTTAAGTTCGCCATTCCACCAATGGACAAAATCTGTGTTAGAGCTTATAGTTTTGATAAGCTTCAAAGATGGCCAAATTTAGGTGGTTAATGTAATGGTCTGTATGAGGTTTGATGAGTTGGATGGGAATAGGAGTCCAGTGATTTGTGAGGTATGTCTTGAAGGAATCCCAGTTGGTGATTTTCTTAATGACAACATTGTCCTTCTTTTTGATGGAGCTAGGGATCAAGGAGAAAATGTAATGGTGGTCACTGGCAGTAGTGGAGTCAGAAGTTTCACTGATTATATCTAGTTTTTGCATAAGTTCATTGACAAGAATCATGTCTATCTAGCTCTTACCAAAAGGACTGAAGTAAGTGGGTAGGGGACTGATGTTAGTAGAATGTAGACAGTGCTGGTTTATGAATTTGTTCATGAGGTTACCATGTTTGTCCTTGTTGGGGCTGAACCAGATGGATGACTTAGTATTTAAGTCCCCTCTCACAAGGAGAGGTTAGTGGAAGAGGGTAGAAACAATCCGGTTAAGAGCAGAGAGGAAGGCATAAGCCGAGATTAATTAGAAATCGAGATCCGAGCTTTTGATATTAACTATGGTACAGAAGGTGTTGCTTAAGTTGTTTAAGATGATTACATCAAGGGAGTTGTTCCTGATGATGACATCACTTTTGAGTGTGTAGTTTGGGGGGTTCTGAGGGAGAACAAGAGAGTTGTTGGCAGTGTAGAGTTGTTGATGGTGTAGACAATGAGAATGTCAGCATTGGAGTCCACAGCTGCAGAAAGGAGGTTAGCAGAAGCAGCTCTACTTCTTTGGAGATTAGCTTGAAGTATGGTTAGGCCAGGAGGGAGAATGCATGTCAAGGGTGAGTAGGGGTTTTGGCATGTAGGGAAGCTAGAGTCAGAGTTGTGGGTGTTAGTGAGTGACAGGTCCATAAAAGAAGAGTTTCTGAGTAAACTAAAAGTTAAAACTAGAGGGTTATTCATAGTTTATTTTGCTTACTGAATAAAATTTTCATTTCTTTGTATATTCACAGGAGGGATGATAGGTATTGTGATTTGTTGGGAGTTTGTTTTCTTTGGAGTTTGGCATTTAGTTTTTTACACTTGACACAGCTTGATTTGCTCTCAGTGTTTGGACAGTTTTTGTAGCTTTGTTTGTATCCACAGTGACTACAGGTTAGAGAAGTTTTACAGTCTTTGGCTAGATAGTTGAAGCCGCAGCAGTTGTAACAGTGGAGTAAAGGTCTATAATCATCTACATGGACGACAGTCCAATCTAGGGAGACAGTCTAAAGTTTAATAAATAGGTTTCTAACATGTGGTGGGATGGAGACAACTATGTGATGATGTCTAGTGTCTCCATTTTTCTTTCTGAATTTGGTGACAATTTTACAAGCTCTTAAAAAGTCCTTTTCTTCAAAAGTGTTTTTGAATTCTGGGTTTTGGTTACATATATGCTGGAAGATGTGTTTTTCTTCAAGGTAGCTGGGTGCATTTAAGATGATTATTTTGAGATTTTTCTTTGTTTGTTTATCAGATGTTAATTCAAACTAATAGTTTTTGAGAAATTGAGGAATTAGTGATTTAAGCGTGCTGCTTATATACCTAAAAAATTACAGCCATTTCAGTTAAAGCAGTGGGGAAGTTAAAATATTACTATACCAACTCAGTATGGGATAGTAGCAACTCATCAAATTACTACTATCCCATACGTAAAGAGGCTTTGAGTGCAAAGGGATATATTACATACACAGATTTCTATCTGTGATTATATATTACCCGATGCACAGTGAATTACGACAATTAGAGAGTGAGAGTGAATGAGATAAAGCAAGAAAGAGATCAAACAATAATTGAAGAGTGATTTTTGTCAAACGTAACTATGACAAGAAAAATTTGATTTTACCTGAAGTTTTATTGCTAGTAATATTTTAATTTATTCACTTGAAAAGAAAAAGTACAAAAGGGAGACTCAAATTCACAATGTACAGTTCTGCAGGCAAGTACCTTAACTGCTATGCTGCCGCTTTACATGAAATGGCTGCAATTTTTTAGGTATATATGCAGCACGTTTAAATCACTAATTCCTCGATTTCTTAAAAACTACTAATTTAGACAGACCTCCCAACAACATTCCCAACCATCCAGCTAACAGCATTACTTTAAATATTAACACTGGACTCCTCACTGAGAAACTTGGAACCTTCATCTACACTGACAGTTCTAAAATCAACAACAATGTAAGAGCTGCTCTTGTTCTGAACAACAATAATAGAACTCTCTACCAAGCCAAATACAAACTCTCTCACTATGACACCATCATACAGGCCGAGACCTTTGCGATCTACAAAAGACTGCAATATATCTACAACAACCTCAAACCCAGTGGAAAATACCACCTCCTATCTGATAACAGAACAGCACTGCAACTAATAGCTCACCACAACAACAGAACTTATTTAACACAAGAAACTAACAACCTAATAATTAACATCACCTCTAAAGCAACAATCAAACTCTTTTGGATTTGGGGCAATAAGAAGGCTGATCTCCTAGCAAAAAAAAGCAACTCAAAGCGAAGAAACTCCTATTCACACCCGAATCCCTATCTCATATGTTAACAACAACATCTACTCTCACTGCCTTGAACTCTGCCAACAACAGTGGAACTCTGCTACAACCAGCAGACAATGTTTTAACTTCATCCCTAACATCAAAGGCCACCTTGAAAACCAACATTTCAGGACTGACTTCCTTCTGGACATGGAAATTACATAGCCTATCTCAACTGCTTTGGTAAAATTGACTGCAACTTCTGCAACTGTGGAATCAATGAGATCCAAAACACAGAACATTATTTATTCATGTGCAAAAAATTCCTTAATGAAAGAAGCCAACTTGAAAGAAAACAATCCTTTCCGGATACAACCGGCCTTGCACCTACACAATCTCATAATGAATATAGATCTCTTCCTGGGCCTTCAAGAATTTAACACTTCTACCACAGCCCTTGCAGCCGACAACATCTCCAGTGATAACTAACTTTACCTCTTCATCAGTGCAAATCTGCATATCAACTTCTCCAGATCCAGATGCCTGCAAACCAGCCATTCATCAGAACTCATTAAGTTAAACCTTAAACTAACTCAACTTTCTGTGTGACAGTTCAACAGCTCTCCACTTTATGTCATCCAACCTGCCAACCAGCTTGATGACCAACAGACTAGCTCTACCTTTGAGTTTTGTAATTACCGCCTTCTCGACCAGGCTTCTGTAATCTCCAGTATAAATAATTGTAGGCAATTTTCTTTTATTATTCAAAAAAGACCAATACCAGCACTCAGAGTCCCACCAAGCTGCTGGTTACTCCCACTCTTTTTCCTAGTGTCCTGTCCACTTCTGACAGTACTCTGTTAGCTTACCTGAAAGTATAAATAATTGTAGGCAATTTTCTTTTATTATTCAAAAAAGACCAATACCAGCACTCGGAGTCCCACCAAGCTGCTGGTTACTCCCACTCTTTTTCATCTAGTGTCCTGTCCATTTCTTCAGACAGTACTCTGTTAACTTACCTGAACTCCATTTTCCCCATTGGTGCACTGTCCACTTACCTTGACAGTATCCTCTCCACTTCACTTTACTTTCTTCTACTTCCCACTTTAGGCTATACCACTGAGTTCAGCCTTTTCCCTCCCAGTTTGTGAACTTCATATATATTAACAACATTTGCTTGTATTTTAGCAATCTATCGATTTTCCTACATCTAAAACTGATCTGGCGTCATAACATTTGACCTCGATTTTGTTTTAAAAATGAAGGCATAGTAACCTAAATCCTTTTACATGAGTTACTTTTCGATGGCCTCCCCTTGTTAGTTTGGGTAGAACTAGAGTTCCTTAGCCATGGGAGGCAATTCAATTTGAACCTTCAACCTCTGTTAACTCCTCATTCTCATTGTGGAGGGGTGATAATTTTTGAAGGGGTTTTATTAGATATTATAAGTAATCTAGAGATAATTTAAATTATTTGAGATGATTTGCATAGATTATATATAAGCTATATCTGCAGATATATAGTAGCTATATATCTGCAGATTTTGGTGTCAGCAGAAGGGTCCTGGAACTAATCCTCATAGATACTAAGGAATGACAGTATTTTTAATATATCAATTAAATAAATTTATTCCGTTTTGAAAAATCTTTAAATATAAATATTTAGAAAAAGGTTTAAAAATTTCCAGAGAAATTTTATGGAAAACACTGTAGTATGTTGAATAGTGAATATATATAAAATTTTGCACTTCACTGTATTTTCTTCTGATTTTCTTTCTCCTGATTATTAAATTAGATTTTACTGTCATATTTTTAGTTTTCTAACAATGTTATATATATATATCCTCTTTGCTTGATTCTAAAACACTTTTCATATTTCATCTTAGATATTGGAATTTGTTTTACATTTAATGATATTTTATAATAAATGTCAAATTCTTATTTTTGTAATTAAAATAAATAATTAAGATGATTTGTTTCAGCCATCATCATGTTGTATGGAAATAATTGGATTTTGTCAATCACAAGCATTATTATTAGTATTCAAAGAAGCATTATAAGATATTCAAATGGTGAATTAAAAGATAGATAAGCGAAAACAAAACATGCAAAGGACATTTTACCACAAATTAATGGATTGAAAATGGATCCAGCACACAACTGTTATTAAACAGAGATTGATATCAGTGATGAGTGCAATGTGTAACCATTAATATTTGCTAATTGATCAGAATCTTTGGAAATTACAAACATTTGATGAGAAATGTTAGAGATTACCAGGTCTGCATCAAACAACAATTCAAACAGTCTGACACTAGTCTATCAATGTATGGTATAATTACATCAAAAGCATCTAATATGTAAAAAATAAGCCAAATACAGTACTAAGAAATTAGGATATTTGTTACAAATTGGATGCAGCTACTTTGGTTGATGATTTAAGAAGATAAAATAATAATGTCAACAAAAGTAGTCTCATTTAATTTGTAATAAATATCCTAATTTCTTAGTACAGTGGTACCTCGCAATTTGACAGTTGAATTTCTTGGCAAGGCACATGCGCATTCATGGAATTGTGTGATGCCATTTGTTGTTTGCATGGTTATTTGTCAGTTCTTGTTGGACTGCTTTGATGTTTGCTTGTGTTGTTTGTTTTAATTTTCAATTCTGTACTTTTCAGAAAGTAAAAAATTTGTGTATCTGTAGTTATTATTATTTTATTAAGTGAAATTTAGGAATGGGTTCAAAAAGAAATGAACAGAGGAATAATTCAGGAAAGAAGAACACTTGATTGATCATAGAGAAAAAGAAAGAAATTGTAGATAAAGTGCAGAAAGATAAAACAATTATGATGTAGCCCAAGAATGTAGAGTTCCTAGGACAACTTGGCAACGTTTTGCAACAGAGAGAGAAGATTATGGGCGTTAGAGCATCTGCTGGAGCAATGAAGGTTTCTGACAAGAATAATCTTTAATCAGTGAAGAGATGGAAGAGCTGCTTCTCACCTGAATTAGATAAAGACAGATGAAGCGAGATCCAGTAACTCAGGCAATGATCTGTAAAAATGCTAGATTAATTTTCGAAGATTTTCAGAAGGAAACTCTAGGATGTACCTAAGATTAAACTGAAGAATGTAAAACAAATTAGGGCTGATTTCATATATTCAAAGGTAGAACAGGATAAAGAAGAATTTCTTCCAACATCCAAGGGCTAATAAATTGACTATATTGTGTATAAAATAGTGTATTTTATAATTTAGTGTATTATACAATAGTAAAATATTCCAAACGTTTATAGCACTTTGAGCAGGAATACTATTATATTTATACCAATACCATTATAAGTATACACCAAAAAAAAAAAAATTTATTCAGTTTATTCGAAGCACTTTCGGCTTATTACAGCCCTCATCAGCGGTACATTCTATTATAGAGCATTAAAATCAAACATAGAACAAACGAATACGTTTCAGAATTAACACGTATTATAATTGTTACTATAGTAACACAAATTTTTTAAAAAGTTTATAGTCTAAAATTAACATGATATTGTATAATACTGAACATATAATATTGAAATTAATATTAAACTTAATCTAAAGTTACGTGACCGATAACACTGTGGTTATTAAATTAAAACCGACTATCATTTTTGCTTTTTTTACACCAAATCCAAGCTTGGCTGAGTGTATTGGGTTCCACGGTGTTAATTACGTTATGACCTTTCGATTTTTCATCTATTATGTCAATAGCCTCTGCGATTTTATCTTTCAGTGGGTTATCTATTTTCTTAACTATCTTGGCATTGTCCCAGTTTACCTCTGTGTCTTTCTTTTGTATGGTAAGCTTGGTGGCTAAATTTTGATTGCCTCTTTGCACTCAAATAGAGTACTAAGGGAGCCGTTCTGAGCCAAAATTAAATGCAAAATGTAGTAAAAGCAAAGAACCCTTCCAACTTAACCTATGTGATGATGTGTGAGAGTAACTCTATATAGAGGAGTATTAATAACCTATTTTAAGTTAGGTAGAAACTTAGAACTATTGTTAGTAGAAATTAAGTACTATGTTATTAGAAACCTAGAACAATGTTAGTAGAATATCTAGAAAGTATGTTAAGAGGAAACTTATTTTAAGTTAGTAAAAGACTTATAACTATGTTAATACCTAAAACTAATAATTTTTTTTTTTTTTTTTTTTTTTTTTTTTTTTTTTTTTTTTTTTTTTTTTTTTAATTTTTAATAAATAAAATGTTAGTGTGTTAGTAACTTAGGACTAGACTTATATCTATAATCAACATATCACAGTCACTCAGCTAAAGAATTGATAGGACAGAAGGTGTTAGTAATACCAACCAGACCTAACCTAAATATTCTGATATCTCCACTCCCACAAGAAAGAAAGTGTGGGGGTAGACATACCACCGACGCACCTCAGCCATCGGGAAAAACCAATGGAAATACGTCATTGGAGAAAAACCAACAGCTGAAGTGCACCGGAGGAAGCAGTTTGTTTGGAAATAAGAATTCATTCACACAAACACATTCACTCTATACCACTGGCATATGCAATGAGATTAGAAATCTGACACCAAATAAAGCGATCGGGAACAACAGAACTAGAGGTAAACAATTGAAAACATGCTAGAATCAGAAGAAAACTACTGAATAATCAAAAATAAAAGAAATAGTAATGAGAAACACCGGGAAACAGCTGGAAACACAAATAAATGAAAGTACAAATGCAAGCTAAATTAAATAATTCAGGGAAACAATAGGAAAAAACATAAGAATGAAAGAAAACCCCAGAAACCGTGAACAATAATGACCCTGCAAAAAGAGAAACAGAAACCTATAGGAAAGCCTCAACAAGAAGAAAGCTGAGGGACATCAATAACAGTTGCCATAGCTGTTAGGGAAATATCAAAACCAATCTTAACATAAAAACACCAATAACAGTCCTCAAAACTGAAAGAATCAGGAAAACTGAACCTAACATAATACTATCAACTGTCTACTATACTTCACAACTTAATAGAAAATCCCATAGCTCAATGTATTCTACCGAAAAACCAATAAACAATATGTGCGAACTGCAAGAGAAGGGTGGACATTATGGGCAATAGGAGAGTCTGAGAGATGCAATAGAAGGAAAAGACAATTTATAAACGAGTTGTCTTTTCATTCTATTGCATCTTACCTCTGTGTCAAAGTTGGCAATCTGCTGTGCTAGGGATGTCTTCTCGTTGTTCTCTGCCTCATCTTTTTGGTGTTCTGACAGTCTTTTTTGCAGGGAACTGGAAGTGTAACCAACGTACATCTCATCTCTTCGTGTGTCTAGGTTCTTAAAAGGATTTCATATACACTGGGCAATTTGTTGGATTTCCTAGCGTCTTTGTCGTTCCTCAGCAGATTAAACACCGTATTCCTCCTGTTATACACTATATGGACAAGACTTGTGCTGCTCTTAAAGGCTTAAACTTAAGAAAATATCCTATTATTAGCACAAATGAGCAGGCCATAATACCTCAAAAAATATTTGAATTTTCTAATATATTATGGCCTGCTCATTTGTGCTAATAATAGGACTTTTTCTTAAGTTATACACTATTTTATTCTTTGTTATTTTCTCTTATCTTCCTTCTAAACTTTCTGAAAATCCAGTTATTTTTCTACAGAATATATTTTCATATGTAATGAGAAGACATCCCTAGCACGGCGGATCGCCAACTTTGACACAAAGGTAAACTGGGATGATACCAAGATAGTTAGAAAATAGATAACCCACTGAAAGATAAAATCGCAGAGGCTATTGACATAATGGATAAAAAAAATCAAAAGGTCATAACTTAATTAACACTGTGGAACCCAATACAGTCAGCCAAGCTTGCATTTGGTGTGAAAAAATGCAAAAACGATAGTTGGTTTTAATTTAATAACCACAGATGGATTTGTCATATAACTTTAGATTAAGTTTAATATTAATTTCAATATTATATATTCAGTATTATATGATGTCATGTTAATTTTAGAATATTTAGAACTTCCTTCTTTTACTTAAACAAATACACGTTTCTTGGGTCTGGGAGTTGGCTGTTTCTATTTAGATATTTCCGGCATTGATTTCTTCGTCCCGTGGGTAAACTGGGATTACCTACGGTTTGAACTTTTCTTTTCCACTCGTTCTCCTCTGCTATAGCCATAGCAGTCAGGATTGGATGATTGGTACTCGTTTATAAACTGTCTTTTCCTTCTATTGCATCTCTCAGACTCTCCTATTGCCCATAATGTCCACCCTTCTCTTGCAGTTCGCACATTTTGTTTATTGGTTTTTCAGTAGAATACATTGAGCTATGGGATTTTCTATTAAGTTGTGAAGTATAGTAGACAGTTGATAGTATTATGTTAAGTTCAGTTTTCCTGATTCTTTCAGTTTTGAGGACTGTTATTGGTATTTTTATGTTAAGATTGGTTTTGATGTTTACCTAACAGCTATGGCAACTGTTATTGATGTCCCTCAGCTTTCCTCTTGTTGAATTTCTTCCTATAGGTTTCTGTTTTTGCAGGGTCATTATTGTTCACGGTTTCTGGGGTTTTCTTTCGTTCTCTTATGTTTTTTCCTATTGTTTCCCTGAATTATTTAATTTAGCTTGCATTCGTACTTTCGCTTATTTGTGTTTCCAGCTGTTTCCCAGTGTTTCTCATTACTATTTCTTGTATTTTTGATTGTTCAGTAGTTTTCTTCTGATTCTAGCATGTTTCTAATTGTTTACCTCTAGTTCTGTTCCTGATCGCTTTATTTGGTGTCAGATTTCCAATCTCATTGCATATAATGCCAGTGGTATAGAGTGAATGTGTTTGTGTGAATGGATTCTTATTTCCAAGCAAATACAAAAAGCAGCAGGAAGGAAAGTGGTATTCACAAGAAGAAATACAGTTTTCAATCTCACTAGAAATGATAAAGACAAAAGAAAAATGCTAGACATGCCAGGGGTTTACCAAATACCGATAGAAAATAGAGACAGTAATAGAGAAGAAATCTATATAGGATCCACTGCTAGATCACTCAAAAAACGAATCCAAGAACATCGATGGACCAAGAGAAAGAAAGGACAACAGCCCTAGCACACAGGTTAGGTAGTTACGACGTAACACCGAAATGGGAAGACTCTAAACTATTAAGTAAGATACAGAACTCAGAAAAGCTAAGAATAGCAGAGATGGTTGAAATACACGAGAAGAAGGTAACAGGAAAGAGTGTGATAAATTACAATGAACCAGAAAAATTAAGCTTAGTGTGGCAATTTTGTTGTAAAGGTGCAACTATATAAATAACTCTGCGAAGTGAAAATTATGTTTATAGATATTTGAAAAAACTTTATATTTGTAGGAAAAGTGCCGAAGGTGGTATAATGTATAGTAGCTATACAAACTAATTAGTAAAATACCACCAATCATTTCTTTTTTAAAAACCTTTTAAACCTCTAGAACTTTAGAACACTAGAATTTAGAATATAACAGATTTGTAAATAATGATGATTGTTCTTATTAAGGTTCTGTTGAATAAGTTGAAATACTGAAGAGGGCTTGTGTGAGCCGAAAGTACTTTATTCTCTATAAATCTAATGTTATAAAATTATCCTGCTTAACGAGCTGAAAAGTTATTGTAGATTAAAAAAGAGCAGTGTAATAAAATGACCGAAGTTAATTTTAGAGTATAAACTTTTTAAAAAATTTGTATTACTATAGTAATGATTATAATACATGTTAATTTTGAAATGTATTCATTTGTTCTATGTTCAGTTTTAACGATCTATAATGAAATGTACTGCTGATGAGGGCTGTAATAAGCCAAAAGCACTCTGAATAAACTTAATTTTTTTTTTTTTGTGTATTTATAATGGTATTGATATAAATGTAATAGCATTCCTGCTCAAAGTGCTATAAATGTTTGGAATTTATAAGCAGCAGAGTAAGTGAACATTATAATATAGTGAAATAAATAATATAATGTATCTCTCTTACCTTACCCATTAAGGGAATGGAATTCAGGTCTGACAATGAATTTATCTACTTTCTATAGTCTTATATGGGAAATATTGTCCCACAATTTGACATTAGTTCCGTGACAGATTAGTGTTGAACTGCGAGGTACCACTTTTTATATATTAGATCTTTTTGATGGGATATCATTTATTTTTTAGATAAATCATTTTTCTGAGACATTCTAACAACAGTGTGTTAATCCATCATAAAATACCCTCTTTATTTTTAGACAGATTAAATCAAAGTTTTTAGAAAACATTTAATAAAATAATATACCTATATATATATATATAAGGTGCACAACTAAGTTTCCGGGTTTCACATATGGGTGGTGCTAATGGCACGTGTAGTAGACATACATGTCTGAAGTTGTGTTTTTTTTATAGCTTGGACATCTGTTAGCGATAACTAGTCATAATACCAACACATATCGCAACACAAAAATAGTTTTTCTAACAACGAAGATGTCAAGTTTTGTGCCAAATAAACAGCATTGCAGGAAGTTTTGCTTTTCTGCTTTAGCTTGAAAAAAAAATGTAGCTGAAGCACGTCATTTGCTTAAGGAAGCCTACGCCAAACAAGCACCATTGAAAACTAACTGTGAAAATTGGTTTAAACGCTTCAGAAGTGACGATTTCAACACTGAGGACAAGGAGCGCTCCAGAAGACCAAAAACAATTGAGGAATGCTGATCTGCAAGCGTTATTGGTTGAAGATGATAGGCAAACACAAGATCAACTTGCAGAGGTATTGAACATGATTCGACAAGGTATTTCCAAATATTTACATGCCATGGGAAAAATTCAAAAGGAAAAAGGAAAATGGGTGCCGTGTGAGTTGACTGAGAGAGAATCAGAAAATTGAAGAGCCACTTCTGAAATTTTGCTTTTGCGGCATGAAAGAAAGAGTTTCCTGCATTGAATTGTTACTGACAATGAGAAGTGGATATATTTCGAGAATCCCAAACACAAAAAATCGTGGTTTTCACCTGGCAAAGTATCAACATCGACAGCACAGCCAAATCGCTTCAGAAAGAAGACAATGCTCTGCGTTTGGTGGGACCAAAAAGGAATCGTGTACTATGAGCTGCTGAAACTGGATGAAACTGTCAATGGGCATCGCTAGCAACAACAACTAATCAATTTTGAACCATGCATTGCTCGAAAAACGGCCAGAATGGGACACGAGACACAAAGGAGTGATATTGCAGCATGACAATGCTCCGAGCCATCACATTTCCATCGTCCAGGACACCATCAAAATGCTGAAATGGGATCTGTTACCATACCTGCCGTATTCGCTAGACTTGGCCCCTTCTGATTATCACTTGTTCCGGACGATGGCGCATGGCTTGGCTGGGCTACACTTGGCCAATTTTGAAGAAGTGCAAAATTGGTTAGATGAATGGTTTCGGTCCAAAGACACAAAGTTTAAGTGTCGCAGTATTCATGTATTGCCAGAGAGATGGCAGAAATGTGTAGCTAGTGAGGGATGATACTTTGAATAAACAATTTTTTGTATTTCTCTTGAAATTTGCAATTTTTCATCAATCAAAAAAACCCAGAAACTTAGTTGTGCACCTGGTATATCAAATTTAGTCAATATCAGTAAATAATATGGCATGTAGAAGAGTTCAGGATAAAAGAACTTCCTTCATTTTGGCCTAATTAGGCTGCATTTTTCAGAAAGCCTTGTAAAGTCACTAATCCTAATGAATAACAATAATTATAACTATAACTAAACCCAACGGTTCTAATGACTCTGCAAATCCAGAGTTTGGCCTGTCTTCTTTTAATTCTTAAACTAAATATAATTAAATCAAAACAATCTAATCACTGTTAATGTTTAACCAGCAAAACAAATAACTGGAACTTACAACTAAAAGTATCAATTAAGTGTTAGATTGAAAACAACAAACGATGTTAGAAACTTATGCTAATAAATTGAATAAATTCTCAAAATAAGTTGACAAAAAATATAAATTTATTAGACTCAAAACACTTACAAAAGTGTAAACAAAACTTTATTTAAACGATAATAAAGCGACAATCAATTAATCAACAAAACTTGTTTAATCAAACTCAATTAAAATCCGATTATTCACAAGAAATAAACCGCAAATACTACTTAACTTCTAATACCTCCACCATCTATACAGAACTTCAAGCAATTGTAGATCTTTACAAGAATTTAAATGTCACTCAACGAATTTCATTTTAGAACCAACACCTCTCCGTGTCATTGATTGCTTCTGTTTTTATACTGAGTGACTTATAATCCCGCACTTCGCTCATTTGCATAAGTTCGCGTAACAATATCAAATTTATTAGCTTACAGAATAATCAATTCATGTCATCCTCTTTTCAATTTAATTATATTCCGAACAAAATATCTATACGAGATCATTCTTATATTCTCATATCGGCTCAGTGGTAAAACTTATTCAGATTAGATGACGTCACTAGCCAGGAAAGCTCTTTTGGAGGACGGATTCCGGTTCTGTAACATGTGATTGCTAACTGCTATGACGGAGAATGTGAAAGTAAGTCAACTCTTAAATTAAAATATAATATGTTAGATGATATTGAAAATAATGATAAATAATAAAAGAGCATAATAAAATAAAACAGGACAGGTCAGAGTTAACGTCTTCACATCCTTAAAGAACATAAGTAACATTTAAATTCTGGATTTGTTCAAAATCAGTTGAACAATGTAATTTATAGAGACATTTCTAAAAAAGAGAATCATCATCATCTACACCTTTTAATTTTAGTCCAATTGAACTAAAATTTTTGGATGATATTAATTAAACTTTGATATACCCATCTTCCAAATTTGGTCAAAAGCTATTAAACAGTGTGATATGTAGAAGTATTTATTGAAAATGAATTTCTTATTTCCCCTTTGACTCAACTGTGCTGAAATTTTCATGTGATCTCAAGTAATCAAGGAAATATATGTTCCAAATTTTGTTGATATCAGTTGAACAATGCAACTTGTAGAGGTGTCTGCAGAGAAGAAGAATGATGATTTTTTGTCAATTTTTGCAATTTTTAAACTGTTCCAGTTTGATTATTAATTGGATTTGAAACTTCAAATTTGGCAATCGGTGTCCTATCAAATACTTTTCTTGAATATAATTGCCAGATTAATAATAATTAACTTTACTTAATTAATTTAATTTGAGTTGAATTTTGGTCATAATAACTCTGGTAACAAGAATCAATAAATGACTTCTATATTTAGAGTCATTGTTGTGCCTCTTGATTGGAAAATTATTGTGCAAATTATCTATTTGAAAAAAATTAAAAAGATGTTTGCCTAATATGAATATATGAAATAATAGACTATATTTGTTATTTTAATATTCAATAAAGATTGGAAAGTATTTATGCTGCACCAAATATATGCAGTTCATATTATCATTTAGGAAAATATGATAATTTTCATAGTAGTTTGTTTAAGATGGTAATAAAATTATTATAAAATACTATTTCTAATATATGAAGCATTAAATTATGATTAGCATTCACAATTTAAAATTACATTTTATATGTAAAAACTACAACAGTATAATAAAAAATTCATAATAAATATATTTAATGCTTAATATGTTAAAACAATAAACAATTTGATAAACTTCTGGTAAGGAATCAGAAAAATTCTTTAAGGAAATTTTATTTTAGAAGTTGAAATATAAAATGCCTCATATTTTTTTATACAGTGGGTGATCGGTTAATGAACAGTTTGGATAACGAACACTTTCGTGAAAAATGTTTTATGTTCGGATAATGAACACATGTTCGGTTAACGAACATGTCACAGAATAAACTGTGGGACCCGCCAACTGACTGAATGACAAGTTGGCTGGATGGCAGCGTGGTAATGCTGTGGCTTACCATTCTAGAGGCTCCAGGTCCCATTCCTCCAATTTTTCAGGAGGGAAGAGGTCCAGACCTGGTCTGTTGAATCTCATCCTTCAATCATCTGATTGACTCCATCATGGGTGTTGGCCAGCCTGTGATGAACTCTATAAGTGGCTGCCGCCAGATAAAAATATCTCATGAGGATATGGCAGCTTAACTAGCCTAACTGAATGACAGTCTTATGCCTTGCGTGTTCATGGACGTATGGGTAAGAATGGGAGAACAGTAGTTTTTCCTGATTAAAATGAACTTGGAGACAATTTAAAATAAATCAAAGATAAATTAAAGAACATAAGTGAGAGATTTTACAATATTTTGGTGTTAGAATGGCATCCATACCAGGTTGAAGTCAATATGCTTACGGATCTCTACAATGACAATGCTATTAATCACTTCCAAAACATCCTGAAAAGAGAGAAAGGCAATCAACATTGGACAGTTTTTTTAATGGAAAATAAAAATAATATGAAAATGCAAGACTATGTATGTATATATTATTGTTATTACATATAAATAAACAATAAATTATAGAAATTATATAGAGATGGTGTGCTAAATATACCCTATAAGAAGAGAGCTCAGAACAAGCATAACTTTGGACCCCAATGCAGATGAACAGGTGTAGTGTTTTCCAAATTCCCGACATTTTGGAACCTTCGGGAATCAAGAACGGGAATTCGTATTTCCTGAGAATTCTCGAGAATTCCTGAAATAATCTTTATTTATTTATTTGAATGTATGTAATGTATGTAATGTATGTAATGTATGTATGCATGCATGCTTGTATATTCCTCAAAGGCTTCTGCACTGATTCACCTCTCAAGACCAAACCTGACCTAAAGACTTCCTGTGACCCTGTATGTAACAAGGTCACAGGAAGTCTTTAGGTCAAGTTTCTTCCTGTGATCTTGTAGGTAACATAGGGTATATCCTGGAAGATTCAGGATTGGATCTCCCAGTATGATGAGGTTAACTCTGACCTGTCCTATTTTATTTTATTATGCACTTTTATTATTTATTGTTATTTTCATTATTATCTAACGTATTATATTTTAGTTTAAGAGTTGACTTACTTCCACATTCCCCGTCGTAGTAGTTAGCAATCACGTGTTACGGAATCGGAAACCATCCTCCGGAAGAGCTGTCCCGGGTAATGACGCCATCATCTAATCTAACTAAGTTTTACCACTGATCCGATATGAGAATGTAAGAATGATCCGTATCGATGTTTTGTTCATATATAATTAAATTGTAAAAAGGATGACATGAATTGATAACTCTATAATCTAATAAATTTAAACTTGTTACATGTATTTATGCAAATGAAGCAACACGGGACTGTAAGTCACTCGGTATAAAAGCCTACGCAGCTAACGACACAAGGAGGTGTTGTATCAATGTATGGTTGCCTAAGTGACATTTAGAATTCTTGTAAAGGTCTACAATTTACTTGAAGTTTGTATCGGTGGTGAAGGTATTAGAATTAAGTAGTAATTAAGATTTCTTTCTTGTGAATAGTTGTTGATATTTGAATTGGGTTAAACAAGTTTTGTTGGCTAATTACTTGTTGCTTAAGCACTATGCAAAAATAGACCTTTATTTCAGAAAGAAACGCTCTCAACCTCATTCAACAGGTCTTCGTCAGCTAATGTCTGAGAGAGCTGTTGAGAGAAGTTGAAAGCGTTTTTTCTGAAATAAAGGTTTATTTCTGCATAGTGCTTAGTTTGTCTCTTTACTGAAATAAAGGTCTATTTCTGCATAGTGCTTAGTTTGTCTCTTTGCTATTATTAGTTGCAGAATGTCTATGGCTTTAGTATTTGTTGCTTTATTATCGTTTCAATAAAATAAGTTTTGTGGTTTTATTTCATTGTGCTTTATTAAAGTTTAAATAAAGGTAATTAACACTTTTGTAAATGTATTAACACTTTTGTAAGTGTTTTGAGTCTAATAAATTTATATATTTTTGTCATTATTAACACTTTTGTAAGTGTTTTGAGTCTAATAAATTTATATATTTTTGTCATTAAACTTGTTTGAGAATTTCTTCAATTTATTAGTATAAGTTTCTAACATCGTTTTTATCGGTTTAGATCTAACACTGTTTTGATACTTCTAGTTGTAAGTTTCCAGTTTTGTTTTGCAAATTAAACGTTACTTTGTTGTTGTTAGATCATTTTGATTTAATTATATTTATTTAGTTTAGAATATAGTGAAAGACCTGAGCTCAGGCCGAACTCTGGATTGCAGAGTCGTTAGAACCATTAGGTTTAGTTGTAATTAATATTGTTGATATTCTTTAGAATTTGCAACTTTGCAATTGGCACCCAAACAAGATCCACATTGTGATTGTGGTGTTTATTGGATTTAATAGTAGTTATTAAATGGCAATTGGTGATTGAAGATATTTTAGAATTTGCGACTTTCACCAGGATGTCCATCTATATCCCATCTATTATTACATTACCAATGACATCATGCAGGTGTCGTTATGATATTAGTATGAATTCAAACATCACTCTGAAGGATTTAAATGAAGACATTTTTGTTGCTACTCCCAAAATGTTCTTAAGTATTCTATAGGTAACATAGGCTATATTACCCTACAGGGCATGTTATCTAAAGGATACTCTAGAGCAGTGGTTCCCAACCTTTTTCTGGCCATGCTCCATCTAAGCCTGTCTAAAATTCTGATGCCCTCTGTGACATATAATTTTTATTATTTGAAAAGTGAACTTTTATTCACATGAGGAAGCCTAAAATGCCATTAACTTGATCTAAATAAGCTTCCAAAGAACATGGCATCCATGAAAGAGAAAAATAAAAGAATGAAAGGACAGCTGAAGTACTGAGAAAGAAATCATTAAGAAATTGTTAAAAAAATAATGATAATATGAAGTGATATGAAAAAACAGCAAATAAAGCTTCAAAACTGCTGTGTACATTCTGATTTTAATTTTAAAAATGTATTGGATTGTCCGGAAAGTTCATGTGTTTTTTTTAGTTGTTAATTGGTGGCGCTAGAGTACTAAAAACGTGCAAGTTATTATTTAGTTTAGTTGTGACCTTGAAAGATGACACTGTAAACGTCATAAAAATTTATGTTTTGTTAGAATAAAGACGACAAACTATTGTTAGTTTTGTTTTTGCCATGAGTGTCGACAGAATACATTTGCGCCACGTAATGTTATACGAGTTTAAAAAAGGGCTTTCTGCAGTTGATGCAACAAAAAATATATATGAAGTTTATGGAGATGATACATTATCTGTACGTACCTGTCAAAAGTGGTTTAAAAAATTTTGAGAAAGAAATTTAAGCCTGGAAGATGAACCACATTCAGGACGACCTTCGGTCATCCTTGACACGGACATTTCCGCACAGCTTGAAAGTAATCCCCGATCAACGACAAAGGAGCTTGCTGGGATACTTAATGTATCCAAAACAACCATCGATAACCACCTAAAATCAATGGGATGGATCAGCAAGTACGATGTTTGGGTTCCCCATGAACTTACTGAAAAAAATCGGATGGATAGAGTTGCAGCATGCATTTCTTTGCTTGGCCGTCTTAAGTTTGAGCCATTTTTAGAAAGAATTGTGACTGGAGAGGAAAAATGGATCCTATATGACAATGTGGAGAGAAAAAAACACTGGTCTAAACCAAATTTGCCTATACTTCCAACACAAAGCCAAACATTCACCAACAAAAGGTCATGCTCAGTGTTTGGTGGGATTTTAAAGAAATAATTTTTTACGAGTTGTTAAAAAACAAGGAAACTATCAATAATACAGTGAGATTTTACGTATATCACACAATGTATACATCACATCGTCAGCCGCAAACAAATTGATCGAATGTGATTAATAGTATCGCAGTTACTTTATGGAAAGTATTTATCATGGAAAACAGAAATACTTTGTGTTTACACGGAGAAATATTTATTTTCACAGCCCAGGATTGACTATAATGTCATATTAAGGAAAGCTACCTTAGATTTAGTTAGTTAGTTCACCTGAAGATGACTTTGTAATCAAATCTTGGGTTGTGAAAATAAATACTTTTCTGTGTAAACACAAACTGTTTTCTGTTCTCTTCGATCAAATATATGATCAAATATGCAATTTACAAGAGCTAAAATTAGCTAGTTATATGCTATTTGATTCTGGTGTCACACGTGTATTTCTAGTGGTGTGTAACTTTAGATAGCGATAAATAAGAAATATTTCTAAAAGATACATTGTGAGTAGTACTTTTATTCCCATTGTAGGGATTACTGGGTTCTAGGAGCTGATTTTCCCAATTTCCCTAGAAAAGTTTGTCAGGATTCGGGAATGGGAAAACGAAAAAATTCCCGGGAACGGGAGGGAAGGAATTCTCACCTGGAAACACTAGACAGGTGTTATATGCACAGTATGTCTCTGTTCTATATGTTTTATAATATTAGGGAAGGACGATAACTGTATTTATTTGTAAATATGAACTGTTGTTATATATTTGTAAAGACTTTATTCACAGTTGGATTACCCTATGTAGTTCAATATTATGTTATTTTATTCTGTTTAGTTCAGTTATTTTGTATGTTCCCTAATTTTGAATTTAAATACAGTGAAACCTCGATTTTACAGACTATAGGGGGCAAGACTAGTCCATAAAATCGGAAAGTCCGTAAAATTGAAGTAACATTTTTTATAAACATTAATTAGTCCGTAAAATCGAAGTAACATTTTTTTATAATTAGCATTTTCAACATAGCTGTATAATTAAATGTGACTTATGCCAAAGTGTATTATTTTACATAGAGTATTTTAAATTAAATTAAATTACCTACATACATTTATGTTACATTTAGGTAAGTTGTTAAAATAAAAATGACGCATTATGCAATAAATGAGATTTTTATTTTACACATGCATCAGTGCGGATAAAAAAATGATGCATTATGCAATAAATGAATGCTTTATTTTTCAAATGCTGAATGTAGCTATACTATAGACAGTTTATGCAAATATTGTATTAATATTATATTATTTTATTTTTTGGGATGGTGTCCGTAAAATCCGAAGTCTGTAAAATCGAGGTTTTACTGTATTTGTAAAAAAATTCTAAAGAATGACGAATGTTTAACGTTTAGGAACTACGCTTAAATTATATTCTATTCCATGTATCTTAAACATAGACAGTAAAAGATTGAGTTGTACTGAAGAGGAACTAAGATTAGTCCGAAAATGTTTTACAGAAATAAACCTGTATAAGTTACTTGCTTATAGTGCTGATTTTTAGACCTTTTGAGATTTGAGAGAAGAAAGCAAGTTATGTTTAGTTATAGATAAGAAATTATATAATTTTTTATTTATTTTTTTGGGGATCTCTAGAACAAATTAATCAAATTCCCATAAAAATCTATGGTAAATCGATGATCGGTTAACAAACACTTTGGATAACGAACAGTGTCTTGGAACGGATTATGTTTGTTAACCGATCACTCACTGTACTGTTGATATTTTAAAGATATTTGATTTATAATAGTTCTTTTACAATAGTCTTATTCTAGATTTATAATAAAATTTGAATAATTTTCTTTTCCTACTTCTAGTCAAAGTTGAGTATCCCCAATCTGAAATTCTAAAATCTAAAACTCCCTTTTCACAGCAGGGAACTTTGAGATAGGACTGTGACTCATTATTTGTGCTGTGAAATATGACTCAATAGTGCTCATTCAGCTGTGGTACACTGTTGTGATTCAATAAACTATCAAACATTATCAGTGTGAGATGTCTTTGATTAGTTATTTTCTGTTCTTCTATCTTCTTGTATATTGTTAAAAATGTCAATAAATAGCTAATAGTAAATTCTTTCTAACTTTTTTTCAATTCCTCTATATCATGGTGTTCAAAAATCTGGAAAAATCCAAAATGTTCTTGGCTCAAGCATTTCTAATTGAGATATTCAACCTTTATTAAAAATAGATGAAAAGGAAAAAAATTACAAATAGATAAATCCATAGTGTTTTAGAATCAAGAAAATATGATATTTATATAAATTATTTATTTAAATTTGAGCAGATTAAAATTGTTCAAACTATATTTAATCTGATTTATATTTTTCTAGACATATCATATTAATAATGGTGATTTCAAATCAGAAATGAAGAAATTTCTAATGAATAAAGTATGGCCTGATCAACTTGACATTTTAGCAGGTCCACTTTTGGAGGATGATGATGATGATTGTTACAGTGAAAATAATTCTTCAAATAGTGTATCTGAAACAGATAAAATGACAGATGTTAAAGCAAAAGGTGAAACAGCATTAATTTTGAATAGTGCAATGACAACTGGAATTGTGCAGTTTGGAATTGATAGAAAAATGTTTCACATAGATAATATAGATTATAAAAATGATGATATACAATTGTCTAATAAAAATACTGAATTGGGAAGGATAATCAAACTTTCAAGAGTTGAAGATGATAATGAAGAAATTGATATTGTAACTATTGATGATGAAAATGTTAAGGATAATTTCCAATCTTGCAATTCTTTGAATAACAATAATATACAGAATATAAATAATGAAAGTACAATAAATATATCTAATAACACGAACTCTAAAAAAATAAAATTTTCATGTAGTAGTGTAAATGATAATTCTTTACATAAGTCTGAGAATAATAATGAAACAGGTAATAATACTGAATAATTTATCATGTAATTTATATTATGTGTAAACTTACATAAATTTCTCATTTAAAAAATTTTTTGTAATAGCACTTGTAGCACCAGATTTGAATAGCCTCTTAGAACAGTTTGAAGCTACTCAAGGTAAGTTATGATTTCAAAATTTCATATTAGCTTGATTATATAGTAATCTTCCACTTTTTCAATTTGAATTTTAAAAAAATATTTTAATATATTTATCAGATATATATTAACAGAGCATAAAGGAAAAATATTCTTCATAAAAAAATAATGAATATTATTTTATCCATGAATTTACAAAATACACTCTTAGGATTTAATATTTTAATGCAGTTTTTTATGATATAATTTTTATTTAATTTTTGTTAGAAAGTATTTAAGAAATAATCCTAAATTAGCCTAATTTTATCCCAAGTGAACTATTTTAGAATTAAACATCTAATGTGGTAATTATTATGCTACAGTGCCACTATCCATTGGATTATGTTACCATCCATCTGTTGAGTTCACCTTAGCCCAAATTTAATTATTTAAATTTGATCTAAGGTGGCACCATCTCTAAGTAAAAATTATAATTCATTCATTAAATAAGTTCCCAAAATTAAAAATTTGCCTTTGCTTGGAGTTGAACCAGGATCTTTGTGTTACCATCCTGACACCTTAATTAGTTACATTATCATTACATTGATATATAACCTAACAATTTACATGATCTAATGTAACTAATTTACATGATTTATTGGATTATGCCAATATCAACATTCTTGAATGGGCTAAACATAGGTATGGGCCCAAAATTGTCAGTTTAATTCTAAAATAGTTCACTAGGGATAAAATTTGGCTAGTTTAGAATTATTTGGTTAATAATCCTTAGTTAGGTTCAATTATATTATCTATTAAAGAAACTTAATAAGTTTCTTTTATTAAAATATGGATACACTGATTTTTAATAAGTAATTGATATTTGTTACCTTATGGCTCATTAGCCAATTGATAAATGACTATCTAGCCAATTAATTGGTTTTTATTAATCAGCTATTGCATAATAAACTTGAGATATTTCATCTCTACAAAGAGAATCAGCAGATAGTTTTGATATTGAAATGAATTAATCTTTATCCTACAAAGTAAGATCCCTTTAGATGAAGGTTAAGGTAACATTTTTAGTGTCTAGCTGCCATTATAGCTTTTAGATTAAATTAAAAAACTACAATACAACTGTAAAAATAATTGTATATTTTTAAAGTATTTTTTAAGGGAAATTAGAAAATACAAATAAGTAGGCACTTTTATTAAAATTAAATGCAGATTTAAAATTTATAAACTGCACAGTTAAGAATATAAAAATAGTTTGGCTTTTTTTAATCATAAGAAAATGAAAGACAAATCAAATTAAAACTAGTTTTATAATGAGTAATCAAAACAATATTCTTAAATTGTAATGCAGAAACATCAGAGTTCCCATTTTCAGGACCTACAATTTCTTACAGGTTTATACACACCACTACTGTGCTAATAAGTTTTGTAAGTTTACTATCAACAAAAATTTTTATTTTGGAATATATTATGAATAGGAAGAGAGAATCTTACATTATATTTTAACATAATCCCCCACTGATATTGATAACTAATCATACTGCTTAACAAGGTAGAAGAAGCCCCCCCTTTTTTTTAAAAAAGTCCCTGCTCTACATGTGGACAAAAGTTCAAACAGCTCATTTCATGTCTTCATTGATGATGAAATGGTGCCCTCTCAACATCATCTTCAAAGCTGGAAGAAGTTAGGATTGTAGGGGGATGGTCAAGCATTCCCACCTGAACTTGGCAATATGATTTGCTGTTGCTGCTACTATATGGAGTCTTGGGTTGTCATCAAAGAGTATGATAATGCACACATACCCATTCATAATGGATAGCTAGCTGCCTACAAGTCATCCTTCATCCACATTTGCAATACATGTCTGCTCACTATTATTCTTCTAGAGTACTGACAACAGGTGCATTCTGTACAGCACTAGATCACTTCTAACTAATACTGCCATGTGTAATATGCAAGCTTAAGACCAAACATCATATATTGTTAGAGAAAGGATGCCTATACAAGCACAATGTATATTTTTTTCTGTCTACTGGCTCCAAAAATATATAGGCAGCTCCTGAATTACATAGGTGCAGGACTTATCAGAGAAAATGCAAGGCCCAGGACAACTAATATTTTACATGGCACGATTTTGACTCAATGTATGAATGAACTTCACAGAATGTGAATGTTGTTTGTAAACAATACAGTCTATAGCAGATTATGCACATAAAAGATGCAGAAACCTTTGCAGAAGAAACCAAGTGAACATTGAAATTATGTTTTAATAACATTAATAATGGATGCACTCTCCAGCTAAATTGTGTTTGTTGTTTTAAGTAGGTACCTACTTTTTCCAAAAAATACAGATGTAACCAGGGGCGGGTTGGCTATAAGGGCATTTGACAAATTCCAGAAGGGCTAGTGTCATGGTAACAATATGGGTTGGCAGCCAACCAACCGATTTATGATGTCATTTTCAATATAATGTATATTTGTTTCAGATTCATTTTTATTCAAATTTATCAATATTTTAGTATTTGCACATACAAAAATAAATTTAAAAATATAATTTTGATGTTCATTTGGTTTCTTATGCGAAGGTGGTTTCTGCATCTTTTATGTGCATAATCTGCTGTAGACTTGTACTTTAGGTAATTATTTTTATTTGGTTATTAAAATTTGTTTTGTAAAAAATACTATGCATTTAATTTATTTAATATATATTACAGATATATTGTCGCCAGGACATTAAGTTATAAAAATAAAATAAGACAAGAGTATTGCAAAAAATTTTAGAAAAAAAATTATTTAATTTTTTTGAAATACTCCTGTCTTTATTTTCTATGTATTATGATGAAATGTCCTGGCCATGATATATCTGTGAGGTGAATTGTCCTAATACCATGTCTAACTAGTGGGCCGCTGACCGATATAGTAAAAATATATTAATATTATTATCTTGATAAATGTTTAGTATATTCTTTGGATGTGTAAAATATTTTGTGATTTATAGTCGGGCAGACTGGGATATATTTTTGGTTCTGGCATTATGCTGATGCTGTCAGGATAATGCCAGAACCAAAATATATCCCAGTTTGCCCCTGACTGTAAATCACAAAATATTTTACACATCCAAAGAATATACTAAACATTTATCAAGATAATAATGTTAATATATTTTTACTTGAGATAATCTTGATTATAAATATTTAAAAATTCAACAATTTACTATAGTAAGTAGTAATCTTTGTATCAACTTTCTAGTTTAACAATAATTTTTAACTTTATCATTCACACTAACACAATAGAATGTCACATACAAATTTACAGGATACAAGAAAAGCAAAAACATTGATAGAGAACTTCAAATTTTGACAAACATTGAAGCTTGAACAATATGAAAATATACAAATATATTTTTTCTAACATACTGAATTAAATTGAGGCCCAGGGCAGCTGCCTCTCTTGTCCCTTCCTCTGATGGACACTGCATAGGTAGATCATTCAGCAAAACCTGCAAAGTCGTGAATTTTAACAATACCAGTAATAATAAACTAATCTAATGGTCTAACGATTCTGCAATTCCAGAGTTTCTGAGCTCAGGTCTTTTACTACCTTCTAAATTAAATATAATTAAATCCAAAACAATCTAAATCAAAACTTGATGTTTAACCGACAAAAACAAACAATCAGGAAACTTACAACTAGAAGTATCAATTAAGTGTTAGATCAAAAACAACAAATGATGTTAGCAGGGCTGGATTTACCAATAGTCTGACTAGGCCGCGTCGAAATGGTCTGGAATGAATAGCAGGAGTCCAATTTCTTTTCCTGATTCTTTGAATCCATATTTTTCGCCGTTTTTGGTCATTTTTTCCTGACGGTAAGGAAATAACCTTCCCCCGCGTTTCGGTTGATTAAAACAGCCGTACGCACAACACTGAGGCATCGCTAAGCTAATTTGTTGTAGTTAGCCTACAGATCTCCACACGGTCTAAGACAAAAATGGTGGAATGAGTCACGTGATGTACCACTATCCAATGAGCAATCGTAAAAGTCGGCAACTGATTGGGGAAAAGAATGACGGTACTTTCTATATACAGAGCTTTAATAATGGATGCCATTTTATAATTCTCTTTTGGATTCCCTACACAAGTTCGGAGGTGTTTTTCGTCGTTATATACAGTATTATTAAATTAAATTAAAGATTATATTTCAGCTCATTTATATGAGCAGGTAATTTCCAATAAATATATATTCATAAAAACATATTCATAAAATATATATTTATGAAATATATTTTATGAATATATTTTTTACAATTTTGCACTTAATAAAGTTTATGTTTAATAAAAATTATGAATTCTTAAATGTATTTTTTCATGATCTCATCTTTTTTTGTGAGAAAAAAATTGCTTAATCAAATTCAAGAAGATTATTAACTCTGTTAATAAAGGCAATTTAAAACAAAAACTCCAAGCACTTTTATGCAGTCAAGACTAAAGATTTGATTAATGCTAAAAGCATTAATCAAATCTTTAGTCTTATTTTCTAATTTTCAAACTGCTGAATCATCATTAATATATCTGTTAAAGCAACTTTCTTGATATACTTTATAACAATGTCATCAGTGCGAAGTGAGTGTAGAAAGAACTCCTGCTCTTCTTTCCGGAGGAAGACATGCTTTCTGATGTGAAGTCGCTTAGGATGATCCTTTTTGTGTTGTTGTATTACTGCATGGCCAAGGCCAAGATGTTGTTCTTACACAGCAAAAAGGTTTATGAATCCATCCAGAACGTGGAGGATATCAAGAAATATGCTGCTGGGAGCTTCCTGAACCTGGGCAGCAAGAAAGCTCAATATTAGACTGTCTGTAGATTTTTATATAAGAATATGTGGGGCATAATGCATAACAAATTCAAGGGAATTTCTCAATGAATAAAACAGTGCATAAATTATTTCTGTATTCCTAATAGGTGACGAGAAAATCGAGATAACACAGAAAGAAGGAAGTGAGGCACAGCGAGTCTATCGAAGTAGTGGAGGAGGTTCTATAGTCCATTAAAGGAATTTCTTTATTTTTATAGCAATGGTAGAAATATCCTCTACATTGTCAAGGCAAAATTTTTATTATTTATTTTACAGTTCTTTGTGTACTTTTAATTTTACTTCATTGCTTATCTCATGAAGGCAACTGGAAAGTTGATGATTAGAATTTAATGGATCTGAAATATGAAATCCAGAACATAAAACAGTGGTTCTTAACTAGTGTTCCGTAGAACATCAGTAATGCATGAAATTATGAAATTTATGAATATATGTAATGCATAATTTTTAATAAAAAAAATGTTAAGTTCTGCATGCGTAAATTTTGATATTAATTTTAACATTGTGTCCCTTTATATAAATAATTGTTTTGGTGTTTTGCAAAATTTTTCTAATAATTAAAAGTGTTCCACGACTTCGAAAAGGTAAAGAGCCAATGATATAAAATGTAGAATGAGAACAAAGTAGAGATTTAACCAATGGATAAGAGACAAGAGGGATTGATATTGATTCAATAAAAAGGCTTAACAAAAACTGTACTTCTAAAAAAAAAAGAGATCTTTCTCTTCTAGAATATAATTGCAGTTTTACTTAAACTTTTTTCTTCTTAACTCATTTGCTGCTGTTGATGTGTATACCTGGCAAGGAAGTGGAACAAAAAATAATAAAAAAACATTATAAAAAAGTTCAATCCTGACTTTATTAATCCAATTTTTGTAAATCTGTGTTTTTGTATATAATCATTGAAAATATGCCTCTCTGATAATGGATCCTAAATTTTTTCAGTTGCTGAAATATTTTTTTAAATTACATATAAACAAACATTGTTTATATTTAAATAGCTCAAAAGAATTTGGATTTTTTAAATCCCATCCTGTCGATTTTATAGTCCATCCTAAGAAACCCATTCCAATCATGCAATTCGATAAATGATATTTTGGAAAAAATCAAATTTTTCTTCAAATAACTATAAAATTCTGAAAATTAAAAAATATTGTAGATAATAAGAAAATAATTGTTAATTATGTCAAAATAAACTAAAATATATCATAATCATTCATTTTTTTTGTTTTAATTTTACCAAAATTTAGGAGAAAATTGCAAAAAAACAAAAATATAAGCACACTCAAGCCACTTAAAAGGGTGTGCACTTTTATTATTTTATTGCAGCCATTCCTTTCCTGGAAATTAGCTAAGCCTACTTTGCAAATGAATAAGTGGCATTGGGACTGGAATTACAATACACCAGCAGTGATCCAATTAGAGGAACAGAAAATATATTATAGCTGTTTATGTATCAGATGAAGCCATTTTCTTATATGTTAAAATTTTTTCATATAAATAAAAAAAATTATAAAAAGTACTGCTAAGAATTGTGTAAATAAAGTAAGAACAAGTTAATAAATATGAAATAATAATAAAAATGGCAATATTTCAATGAATTCATGTAAATTTTTAATAATTATTTGACATGCATAACATTTGCTGATTGAAGTTAACTCATGAGTTTTTTATCAATGTTTTATGAAAATTTCAGCTGAATTTCTTCATTCATGGCTCATTTTGTTCAGAAGATTTAATCTAAAAATATCAACTATTTCATTGGATGGCTAAAATTGCATATAAAAAAATCATGTCTTCACTGATCTTGTAAATGTAACAGAAAGTTATGAAAGAAATAAAATTTTTAAAAATGCTTATATTGTTAGAGAGAACAAAAAATAAAATAAAATACTGAAAATTTCAAAAGATATTGACAAAGATTAAACGAGATTTCATAATTTTAATTTTTAAATATTTTTTTGCATATTAATTAGGCTTAACTGAAAAAAAATAGCGAGTAGCAAAAGAGTTAATGTATGCTACTGATGTTGACCTATAGTAGGGTCAACATCAGTAGCATTTTTAGACTTATTGATAAAATATATTATTTTCTGTTTAAAGTGCTTGTGCTATTGAGTATTAATTAAGGTTGAACATAATTAATTTTAAGCCAAAAATATTTTTTTGTAATATATACTTGATTTATCAAATATTCATATATATAGTGAAAACATAGATAGGAACTTTCTAAAAAGCAAAATTCTTTGATCTAATCTTAATACATTTATTCACAGACAAGTTCTTGAGTGCTGCATATATAAATAACTATAAATATGTGATTATAATCCATTTATAATCACATACCAACCAGTAATTAAAAGTAAGCCTAATATGCAAAAATTAAAATTGTGATTTCTCGCTTAATTTTAATGAAATCTTTTCAAATTTTATAGAGAATTTCATTCTCTTTCTAATTATGAAAGCATTTTTGAAATTTTATTTCTTTTACAATTTTTTGTTCTGCATAGCTGAAAAACAGTTTTTTATATGAAATCTTAGCCATCCAATGAAATGATTGGTATTTTTAGATAGCCATATCTCTTCTGAACAAACAAGCTGCAAATGAAAAAATTCAGCTAAGATTTTCAGAAATTTTATAAAAAAAACCGAGTTACATAAAACTCTTGTCAGATGAAATCACATCATATAATTTTTAAAAAATTACATAAATTCAATGAAATATTATTGTTTTTATTAATATTTCATATTTATTAACTTGTTTTTACTTCATTTGTATAATTTTTAGCAGTACTTTTTATAAATTTTTAATTTATATCAAAAAATCTTAACACACTTGAAAATTCTTTCATCTCATACATAACAGCTGTGTAATGTTCTTTATGTTTCTCTAATTGGTGAATACCACAGATGGTGTATTGTAGAAGCCCACCTAATATCATATGCTACAGGGTAAAGTAGACTTGGCTGCAATATCCAGGAAGTAAATAATTGCTGTAAAGCTCATTTAAATGTCTATAGGTTGTTTACATTTTGTTTTTTGTGATTTTCTCCTAAATTTTGGAGAAATTGAAACAAAAAATGAATATACACTCAGCCCTCGATTTACACAGTAGATACGTTCCTGGAAAAATCGTGCAAACCGAAACCATATAAAACGAGACGCAGAATTCATACAAAATAGAAGGCTATGTTCAATTAAACTGTAAACCGTGTAAATCGATCTAAAGATGATAATGAAAAGTCGAGGATATGTTTTTTATAACCGTGTAAAATGAGAGAAGGATTAAAGGGAAAGAAGTTCTTGAGTGCTGCATATATAAATAACTATAAATATGTGATTATAATCCATTTATAATTACATACCAACCAGTAATTAAAAGTAAGCCTAATAAGTCGCACTAATCAAAATCGCATTATTCGAACTCGCACTAATCGAGGCCTACCTGTAGTTTATTGTAATTTCTAAATAATAATTTGAAAATACCCTATGAAATTGTTAAAAAAATAAAAATTTAATATTATTTTTCCTATTACAATTGCTTTTCCTCAAATTTGAAATTGCTGCAACTGTAACTGAAATTCCTGCTGCTTCTGTGACTAGTTGTTGAGACAGATTTTTCTAACTTTTTTCATTGATGAAGTTTAACTTTATCTATTTGCCAACATGAATCTTGGCATCATAAATCACATGATAGTAATACAAACTATTATTTATAGTTTTGCTACCTTAGCAAAACAATCAGACATGTGATCACAACTCTGCAGAATGATATATTTTATATACAGTATGCAATTATGAACTTAAATATAAAAGGAAAAAGAAAAAATTTAAAAGAAATATAATTTTTGTTCTGCTCAAACGATATAAGTACAAGTATCTTCGATGTACGAGTATAGCAAGTTTACTGTGACTGAATTAATCAATGATTTATATTGCTGTGACATATATTGAGACCTTCTGTAATAAATGAACTATTTGATATTGGCATGATACAGCACTCCAATTTACCATTGTCAGTCCAAACAGTATTGGCAAAAAAAAAGGATAGAATGATGCAATTAGTGACTAACTACTATACACTAAATAAAGTTATGCACATAGACCCTTATTGCTTGCCACAAATTCTCTTTATAAAAATTTTTTCTTTAGAAAATTTTTCAGCTTTACACTAGTATATTAATCATTAATATATAATTCATAATCTAAATATTGATTAATATATTCTAAATATCATGAAATCTAAAGATGCAGATTTTTCTTTTTACTTAATTTTATCTTAAAGTTCTTTAATTATTTTAAAGAATTTAATATATTTTTAGATATATTAGGAACATAAATATAAATATGTAAAAATATTGCATAATACTTACAATTTTTTGCTGTTTAGGATGAACACTTATAATAATTAAAACTGATCCATCCTTTGGTTTATTAATAATAGAAAATTCTTCTGATATAGGACTAGGATAACTCCGTAGTGAAGGTTTCTAAAAATCATCATTATTATTATTATTAATAATAATAATAATATAATTAAAAATATTTTTTACTTTAATAAAAATGCAAAGCAAAAAAAAAATCAATAGAAAGAACTTAAAAACTAACAACTCTATCAACAGATAAAAGCAGAATGCATATTACCTTTCTTTTTAAGGCTTAAGATTATTTGTAATATATATTGGAACCTTGCATTACATCATTTAAATAAAATATACTCAATAATTATGTGTTTTTGTGTCATTAAAATTATCATAAAAATTTGAAATTTTAAGCAATATATTCATATATTAATATGACAATTATTTCAGTATATAAATATAATGCTTGAAACTTATTCATTCATTTAGGGTGAGTCTCCTAAAATTATCATCACAATCTTGAAATCTTGTAATATTCAAGTGTCTTGAATATCATATAAGTCTGATGTTGATATGCTTATAATATTCTTATTGCTTTCTGCCTTACTATATCAGATAAATATGAATAGATATAATGCATTTTATTCAAAACAGATGGATTTTTACAAGTATTTCCAAAGAGAAATTAAAATCACATTCCTTACTGACTTTAACAGTTCACTTAGATTGCATATTGAAAAGCTTATGCTTACCATGTAAATTTAACAGAAAAACTGGGTTTAAAAACCGTGTAAAAGCTAAAATGTGTAAATTGAGTACCGTGCAAATCGAGGGCTAGGTGTATATTAGTTTATTTTTAACAAAAGGTATATTAAGATATATTTTAGTTTATTTTAACAGAATTAACCAATACTTTCCTATTACCTACAATATTTTTTCAACTTTCAGAATTTTATTGCTCATCATATGAAAAATTTTATTTCTATTTAAAATTTCAAAAATATCATTTATCTCATCCCAAAATTGGAATTACTTTGATATATTGGACTAAAAGTCAACAAGTTGGGATAAAACAAATAAATTCCATATAATGGTTCAATTATGAACAATGCTTGTTTACATGTAATTTAAAAAAAAAAATTTTGGCAATTGAAAGAATTTAGGAACCACTATCAGAAGTGGATATTTTTGTATTCAACATGAAAAAAGATGATTTGGATTAGCTGGATTAATAAAATCAGGATTAATTTTTTTTATCATTTTGTTTTGACATCTATCCATGCCACAGACACACAGGCATAATTAAGTCATATCATCTATACATGGCAAAGGCCCTCAGGGGATTAAACAGGGAAAATGTAAAAACAGCATTATTAACAATAAAAGTGCATAAGGTTTAAATTGATTTGTATTATTCTTTTTGGAAATCCATTTTGTATGTTTATGATCTGTTTTGTAAGGAGAATTTACATAACTGAAGAGGCTTAAAAAGTTGAAAATGTTATTTTATTTATTTTGGTAATGTTAAAATTGTTTTTTTCTGCTTAAAGACTCATTTGTGAATAAATACAACAATTGAAAAAGCAGTAGATATTTATAAACTTTGTATGAAAATTAACATTTTTTTTTTTTTTTAATCATAGAAAAAGGATTTAAATTAAAGTAAAAATATTTGTATTAACTTTAGAAAGCATTTTGTTTTGTTCTCTTTTATTTTATATATTTTGGATTTCATTCAAAATTCATCATTGTGTCGTCATTTTTATTTACCTTACTTTAAATTACAAATTATCCCTTCTACAGTACTAGTAAAAATTTCAGTGTCTATATTTCCTTATTCTTATATTTGGTTTAAAATAGGATGTATATAGATGGTTGTCAGTTGATAGTAAATCATTAAGCTCTTGATATATATGCAGACTATGGATAACATTGTTAGTTAGCATGAAAAATAGTTAACAAAATACATTGCATGAGTATGATTAGTACATTACATTATATGGGATGATCAGAAAGTAAATGGTACCTATATTAATATGAGGAACAAATGTTGATAAGCACAAGAAATATGACATTTTAATGAAAAATTATTTGATATGATTTTTTTTAAATAGTGTATTGTATGGTATTTCATAAACAAAGTATTGATATATAAAAACAATCCATATATTTTCCCTGAACTTAACAAAGCCATTTCAACATTTGTCAGGAACATCATTCCAAATACTTTAAGAATATTTCAAAACAGGATAAAAAGTCTAGATATGTATCTACATGCATAGAGAGATCATTTCCAAAATCAACATCTAATCTAAGTTAAAGATTTAAATGTTACTTTTTGTATTTATGTATTTTTGTGTCTCATAGTAATATAGGTATATAATTTTATTTTATCCTGTAAAAATAAATTATTTTCTAAAATCATAGTTTTATATTTTTTTGAAAATTTTGCTTTTTATTCTTTAAAACTATTCAATTATTCTATTATAAAATTTTATTCTTTTTTGTCATTTGACAAAATTTTTCTAGTCTTTATATTAGTTTATTTTTATAACATATTTAATTATTTAGACATCAATTTATTCTACACTTTTGAATAGACGAATAAATTTTTTTTAAGTTGGAATACAGGTATCCCTCTTAAAAAACAGCTTCCTACAACACTGTTTTGCTCTAACACGATTTGAAAATTGCGGAAACCCTCATATAACAACGGTACTTCTACAGCACTATTCTTACTTAATACATTAAGAAAATTATGTTTACTCTCCTACAATATAAAACATTTTCATTAATTTTTGTAATCCATACTAATACACACACAAAATGCAATCATTGAGACATACTTTGCTGAAATCAGTCAAATGCAATTTCACTAGTTTGCTGTAAGAGGATGTTATGCAGTCTATTTTTGATTTGAAATTGAGTGAATTGAATTAATTTTGAAATTGAATTAATTGGTGACCATTGAGTATTTTCTATTCAAAATGTTCACTTTTTGGATAAAATGTAAGTTTTTATTATTCAATAGAGGAATGTGAAAGAAAAGAAAAATTTTTTATTTATAAATTTTTTTTTGTATAAGTTAAGGAACGATTGTTTTCTAGTGAGTTAGATTACAGATTTTGTAAGGAGAACAGAAGATACACCAACTTTAAATGCAGAAAAAGTTCAGAAAGTGAAGTTGATATTTCTTAAAGAAAAAAATTCTTTAACTGAAGAGCAATAAGGAAGATATAATTATTAAATGAATGTTATATTGCAAAGTCGCAGATTAGGATGGATGCAATACTACTATATCTAACTAAGCCTAACGGTTAGCGACTCTGCAAATTTCAGAATTCTGCCTGAGCTCAGGTCTTTTTCTAAGTTCTAATTTAACTATAAAATAATCTAACAATAACGTAACGTCTAACTGACGAAACAAACCGGAAATCGGAACTTAAACTAGAGGTGCCGATTAAGATTGTAAGTAAAACAAGAACAAACAACGATGTTAGAAACTTAGGCTAAATAAATTGAAGAAATCTTCAAAAACAAGTTAGAATATAAAATTTATTAGACTCAAACACTTACAAAAGTGTTAATAAATGTTTTATTGGAACTATAATAAAGCAACAAGAAAGTATCCAACAAAACTTGTTTAACCAATGCAAATATCCAAAATTCCAATTAGTCAACAAGAAATAAACCTTAAATACTACTTAACTTCTAGTACCTCCACCACATAAACCTTAAATACTACTTAACTTCTAATACCTCCACCTCCAATACAACTTCAAACAATAGTTGATCTCTACAAGAACTTAAATGTCACTCGCCAATTTTACGTCTGGATTCAACACTTCTCGTTATTAAACACCTCAAAAAACTTGTCGATTGCGTCATTCTTTTATACTCTAGTGACGTACAGTCCCATGTTGCTTCATTTATATACTTATACATAACAAATTCAAAGTTATTAGCTTACAGAGTAATTCATTCATGTCATCATCTTTACAATTAATTTATATATCAAACGAAACACCGATATGGATCATTCTTATTTTCACATATCAGTTCAGTGGTAAAATTAGTTAGATTAGATGATGACGTCATTAACCGGGATAGCTCTTCCGGAGGATGGTTCTGATTCTGTATCACGTGATTGCTAACGACAACGGAGAAGATGGATGTAAGTTAACTTTTAAACTAAAATATAATACGTTAGCATGTAGAAAAATATAACGATAAATAAATAATAGAGTGCATAATAAAATAAAAATAGGACAGGTCAAAGTCAACTTCCTCACAATATAGGCTGTATACTTTTCCTTCCTTTTGTGTTACATATATTATTTTTTTAAGATCTTGTTTATAATATAAAATTAATAATAATTTAAATATACATAAATTTATTTATATTAAGAATATAAATTAGTTTCTAATTTATAATCATTTCATTTATGCGAATTCATTTTTAAAAAAATAGTGCTGCTATAGTGAGCACGTGAAAAATATCTGTCGGTGACACCAAAAGTTGTTGGGAATCCCAAAAGACCATAACTGATCAGGCGATTTGAGAAATCGCTTCAAATTTACCCATTTACCCACACATCGTCAGATGTGTTGAACGATTTGGTCTCTGATGACGAATCTGATGACAAATCACTCCGCGTGTGGCAGCCTTAAAATCAGTTGAATGATTTGTAAGTCTGGCGACTGGTGTGTACGACCCATTTCAATGATGAATCTGAATGATCATTCTCAATGACGGATCTGGCGATAAATTGTTCTGTGTGTGGAGTCCTACAATCAGTCTGACGATTCAGCAGTTTGACGAAGGATCTGAGGATAGATTGCACCGTGTGTATGGACCGTCAGATGACGACTGATTGAAACAATCTGTCGTTGCAACTGTTCTCACGACAAATCGCTCCGTGTATGGCAGCCTTTTGGTATATGTTAAGGAACGATTGTTTTCTAGCAGGTTGTAGTGAGTTACATTATAAATTTTGTAAAGAGAGCAGAAAATATACAAACTTTAAATGCAGAAAAAAGTTCAAAAAGTGAAGTTGATATTGTTAAAGAAAAAAGTTCTCATTTTAATGAAACGGTGGTAAGGAAAATATAATTATCATATGAATGTTATATAGGCTGTATACTTTTTTCTTTCCTTTTGTTTTACGTATATTGTTTTTTTTAAGGGCTTAAGTATATATTTTTTCTTTCTTTATGTTTCGTGTTATTAATATTCTTAAGTGGAACTAAAGAAAGTTATTTGTTTTGAATTGGTTTTGGAACATAACTCTCCTT
This sequence comes from Olivierus martensii, assembly GCA_000484575.1. NCBI lineage: Eukaryota > Metazoa > Arthropoda > Arachnida > Scorpiones > Buthidae > Olivierus > Olivierus martensii. Next base: position 17,163 of record AYEL01066632.1, on the reverse strand, counting down.
TTTGTATTGGTTCTGGGTCTCATATAACAGTTTCACACAATATGGTGTTTTTCAGGAACCTATCTACCATGTTATAGGAGGGATAACTGTATATATATTACAATTCTGAAATACCTGCACGTGCATGTTCACTTATAACGCAAGAACGGCTGAATGGATTTTTATGAAATAAGTTTTGTTTGTTAGGGGATTTATGCAGGAAGGTTTAAAGACAGATAAAGAAAGTTATTTGTTTTGAATTGGTTTTGGAACATAACTCTCCTTTTTGTATTGGTTCTGGGTCTCATATAACAGTTTCACACAATATGGTGTTTTTCAGGAACCTATCTACCATGTTATAGGAGGGATAACTGTATATATATTACAATTCTGAAATACCTGCACGTTTATGTATATATTTTTTCTTTCTTTATGTTTCGTGTTGTTAATATTCTTAATAAAAATTAACTTTCTTTAGTTCCACATAAGAAATTTGTTTTGTGGTTTTGGAACATAACTCTCCTTTTTGTATTGGCTCCAGGTCTCATAACATGGTTTCACACAACACAGTGTTGTTTAGGAACCCATCTACTGTGTTATAGGAGGGATACTTATATATTAAAATATATAACAATTAAGATAATGAAATTTAATTTTTTATGCTGAAATTAAATAGTACCTGATTCAATTTTTTTAATTTGATATTTAATATAATTTTAGGTAATTTTTAATGAAATTTGATTTATTTATAAATTTTTATATAAATGATAGCATATAAAACAATATTTTCTGAAATAGTCATTATTCTCTCTGTATTTATTATTATTTTATTATTTTTCAAACATTAAAGTGAATTTCATTTTTAATAGAAAGAAGCTATTGCTAAAATAGAGGAGAAGAATATTCAAGGTGTTCAAGGAACATTAGAAACAGCAGAAGCAATAAAATCACCATTAAAGCCACCTTTAATAGATATTTTACAAGACACAGGGCCTATACTTGAAGATAAAGCAATAGAATGTATTTAAATATAAATGTTTCAATATTTTTTTATAATTTATGATTGAAATAATTTTAAAAAACGTAGTAGAATGTTGATTATCTGAACTACTTGGGAATATGATTAATCAAATACAGTGGGGAAACAGTTAACATGAAATGATTGGGATCACCAATTTTTTTTTTTTGTGTTAATGGAAATTTCATGCTAACAGAAGAATTAATCTTTTCTGTACCAACAACAAAAAATATAATAGAATTTATAAATTGGCTATTTGTGTAATTAAGCCTAATTAATATGCAAAAATTTAAATTATCATATCTTACTTAATTTTCATTGAAATCCTTTGAAATTTTTACAATTCATCAAAATTTTTGCTTTAATTCTAACAATGTAAACATTTTTTCCCACAAGTTTTTGTTCCATTTATCAAATTGACAAAAAAAAACTTTTTTTAGTATGAAGAATTAGCCATCCAATGAAATAATTGTTATTTTAGGTAGTAGTAGGTCCTTCAGATAAAACAAGATATGAATGAAGAAAATCAAACCACATTTTGAAAAAAGATGAAAAAACATGTACAGCAGTGCCATGGTTGACGACGAGTGGTTGTAAGAAAAAAATCTCTTGGTTAACGACACAGGCTTTGGTTAAAGACTCTTGATTATGTGAATCTCTATTGGTAAAGGATATTGTAGCAACTGCTCATGATCTTAACTTGGAAGTAGAGGAAGATGATGATGAAGAATTATTGGAGATGCATGACCGAGAACTGACTACCGATGAGCTAAAAGAATTTTTCAAGCAGCAATGTGAAGAAAAGGAAATGGAAATTTCCTTTGGAAATGGAGAGAAAGAACAAATTACGACTGCTGAAATCAAAAACATTTTGGCAAAGTGAAAGTTTAAGTCCATGCAGTTTTTCTGAAACATTTTAAAAAAGAGGTAGAAGCAAACAATTTGACATGTTTTTTACAGGTCCATTTGGCAAAAAATTCCGAAGTGAGTCCAATTGTCTCTCTGGTGAAAATTGATAATTAAAAATTGTTTTCATGAACAATTCATTTTATTAATGTTAATTTTTTTTTTTGTAGCAAATAAATGATATCTACCATATTTTTAATATGTACTATGGTTGTGGGGAGAGCTGGAACAAATTAATCAATTTTTCAATTAAATCTTATGGGGAATCATGCTTTGGATAATGATCATTATCCAAGGCACGATTCCCCATAAGATTTTTTAATGATGGTTTAAGATTTTGGTTAATGATGGTAATTCTGGAACAGATTACTGTCATTAACCAAGGCACCATCGTATTATGCAAATTTTTGTTAATGAATATTAATGAAGTAATGTTCTGTAATTAGTTCAAAAGTTGCATAAATTCATCAAAATATTGTTATATTAATTAATAATTTATATTTACTGATTTGGTTTTTCTTCATTTCAATTAATTTTCTTTGAATTTTTTATAAATTTTAAATTTATATAAAAAAACTTCTCTCGTATATAAAGAGCTGTAATAATTATACTATATTAATTATACTGTATTAATTATCTGCTATAATTAGACCCAAAAGGATTATTGTACCAACTCATCCAATACCACATGGTGTGAGATAAAGTATGCATGACCGCAATTTCCTGGGAAGAGGTGGTTGCATTAAAGCAATTAAAATGCCATACCCATTTAAATGGCTGATGATTGCTTACATTTGTATTTTCTTATTTTTTTGGAAAAATATGGCAAAAATGAATTAAAACTCAATGATTAATGAATAATAATACCTATTATTAGACTAAAATTTCAATAGAATTTTAATAAGAATTAAGCAATATTTTGGCATTATCTATAATAATTTTTGCAAAAAACTAATAGTAACTAACTTTATTTTAATATATAATTCAAATAGCATTAATACAGTAATCTGGAATATAGAAAAGAAAGGGAAAAAAAATTTCCTGAAAAATATTCAAATAAACAAATTTTCAAAAAAATGTTTTAAAATAAAAAATTTTAGCCAGAAAAGATTTAGGAACCATCATCAGAGATTAATTATACTTGTTTTTTGAAAACCCTAAATGTAACTGCAATAAAGCAATTTGGATGGAATATTTTAATAGAAAAAGTTGAGAGCCTTTCTCTAAGTTTGTTTCCATGAGATCATAATAATATTCTATGAAAAAACATCTTTTTAAAATATTTTTTTTTCTAAAATATATTTTAAAAATATAACATTTAAAAATTTATTTTAATTATTGTTTATTTTCCAAATTTTACAATTAGTTATGTTGATCAATACACAATAACTACTTTTGTATGCATTTTTCCTCTAAAAGTGTACTACTTTGAAAATAAATTAATTCTGTTAAAGCCATAATTTATTTACCTAATTATTTTAGCAATTATACAGTATGAGAACATATTTTTAATCTAATAAAATTGTACAATTATGTTTCATCTCTTCCAGTAAATTATGTGATTAAAAGTATCAATATTCAGATATTATATTATAAATAAAAAAAATATTTGGAAAAATAACATCACATTTTACTAAAACATCATTTATTCATATAGTGTAATTTTAATTTTTTATACTCATTTTTCCAATTAATGTTCTACAAATTCTTCTAATTTATTGATATATTCAAACAACTGACCATTTGAATAACCATCCATGAAGCAGAGCACATTGCCCAATATTAAACAGATATCTGCAGCAATAATTTTGCTTTTTTTTATTACTATGAATAGAAAATAATTTGTAATGTTGAATTTTACAAATTTCATTTTTCAAACAATTTTCCTTTATCAATGACCTGAAGTTTAATTTTAAGACATGGCATTTTGCTTACGTGCTTTCTTTCCATCTTTTAATGAAGGTTTTGTTGGTTGAAAAAGATCCAAAAAGACTGATTGCAGTCATCGATTGTTAACTCTACTATTGGTTTTGAAATGAAAAGGCAGGCTAGCACATGTAATTACTGTTAATTATTCTCTTTTTCCCTCATTAGAACAAGCCTAATGATTTATCCATTTCAGCTAGTGAAAACAGATGTAAATATTGCATGCAACACTGTTAAAAAAGAACATTTCAAATCAGTTTTAATTCTTGGGACAAAATAATTCTTCTGTCCTAACTAATATTTATAAATTATTTATTTTGCATTAACAATATTTTAATACAATGATAATCAGGCTCTTCTGATAGAACCACGAGAATATTTTGTCCTAATTGATTTTTTTTGTATTAAATGGCTTTCACTGTAGTTCAGATAAACAAACATATATAAGAATATCCAATTTATACAAAAAAACGTAAATTAAATTATTATATGGAAGGTTATTATTACTGTATTCTAAAGTATGAAGTATAAAAAATTATTAAGAAATGATTTGTAAATAATAATCAAAACTTCCACACAGTAGTTAAAGCCAATATCTGATTTGTAATTCCTGTTAAATATGTCACTTTCTGTGCTATATTGCATATATTTTCATATACGGGAATCCCTTGATTAGTGCAGTTAATAAATCCTCCCAATATGCCGCATATATCAAAACCACACTACCAATGGGAATAAATTAATGAATCCTGGAAAATATCAAAATTATAAACATGTATTGGGAATAATTATAATGAATCCTGGAAAATATCAAAATTATAAACATATGTTTTAAGAGAGGAAAAAAAATACATCTCTATTGCATTACATGTACTTTAAATCATTGAAGAATATGTATAGGTATTTAAAAATTTATAGCAAGAATTAAAATTTATTTTTCAAAAAAAAAAAATAATAATAATTTTTTTTACAACATTGCATAAATTTTGTAAAAAATAATTGCACGTCCATAGATATCGAGTACTGGAGAGGAACTGAAGGCAAGACTGGCTATATAATATTGTAATGGCTATTATTAGGTAGATGCCATTCACGCTAATTTTATTAATAAATAAAATTATGAACGAATTTGAAATATAACAGTTAGATGACAAAAGTTGTAATATTAACAGAAAAAATAATTAAATAAATAAATAAATTTATTGCAGTGCTCTAAATATGTAGATTACAATCCCTGACATTCAGTTTCCAATGCTTCAGAGGATTTGCAAAAAAAAAAATCGCACTTGTTGAAGCATACTAGTCAAATTTCACACTGCAAATATTAAGGGATAGCCTCAGAACTTTTTTGCGCACTAATCAAAACCACATTATTCAAACCCGCACTAATCAAGGGATTCCTGTACAGTGCTCCCTGGATATAATGCTGTCATTTATACTGCGGGTCTTTCCTGTTCCCCATTCTTTTGAAAAAGATTATACATAATCGATGTCCATCTGCCTTGTTAACTTCTTATCGCCATATTTAAATAATAACAGAACTAAAATTAACAAAACTTCCAGAACTATTATTATTTATGATAAAATAATAGAAATTTGAATTCATGTTAATAATTCTGATGAATTTACATAAATTTCAAAATATCTTTAAAAAAAAAAAAAAATTAAAATTTATCAGATGGCAACTTCAAAACATTTTCAATTGGCAACACTAGTATTCAAAGCAAACGAAAGGTTATTTGTAGTGGGAGTTCATACCTGATATATGTGTTATTTTAGTGGCTGTTTCATGACTTTAGTGAGTTTTACAAATATAGTTATTGTTTTAATAACGTTTAATTTATTTAATGGACAGAGGTAAACAATAAAAGAAAATCGTAAACCATTAAGGAGAAACTAAACATAATAGATCAAGTGAAAAATGGTGTGTCAAAAGCACAAATAAAACGGGAGTTAGATATTCTGGAAGGAACAATATGAGGATGGATTACAGAAGGAAGAAAATTATGAACATTCTTGGATAAATTGGACAGCTCTCTCTTATTCTCTAATTTAAAATCACTAAATTAGACAATAAGAGAAGCCGTTGGTTATAGCACAGTTGTCTTATAATGCAGGTTGGATTACCCCCTGAAAACCTGTGTTATAACTGGGGACCATTGTAAATAAATTGAAATGAATTAATTAAACAATAGAAATATTACTTCAACATAACAATCAATATGCTAAAAGTAGAGTAAATTTTTTTGAGGAGCAGTGATTCAGATAATTGATGATCTACTGTGTTTCATAACATTATCTTATAGTTATTTTTAACCCATTCTATTATAAAATTGTCAAACTATCGGCCACTATAGCAATGGATATAAGGAACCAAATCATTGATTTCCGTTACGAAATTACATTAAATTATTTCAAAACTTGTTGTTACATAATAAATAATGTATTTTAATTATTAATATATAAAAAAATCATTAAAGTTTTGTTTTTATATTTTAAGACTGTTTTTTTGCTTTTTTTAATTTTTATAAATAATGTAATTACAGTAGACTCTTGATTTTATGAACTCATACAGACCCCCAAAAAAATTTGTAAATAGGAATGGCATTAATTAATTGTAGAGATTTTTTTGGAGCCAACTAAATAGTTTGTAAAAAAGTGTAGTTTGTAAATTGGAGGTTCATAAAATGCGAGTCCACTGTACTATGGTGGTAAACAGGATTGGGAAAAGTTTACAATATATATACAGTAAATTCTCATTATTTGCAGATTCAGTATTCGCTTATTCGACTATTCACGAAAATTTATTTGTAACCACTAAATCGTTATTCACAGAGCTTTCGCGCTTATTCGCGGATTCCCGCTAAGCGGCGAAAATAATGTTTCAATTATATTCAAACTCCTTGGCAAGAACACTTTCAAGATGATGTAATTAGATATCTTGATCCAAATATATATTATATATTAATGTATTATGTATTTATTTTTCTATATATAATTATATTATTAGAATTTTTTAAAGTTATGAGTTATAGATAAGTTTTTTATGCTTAATATGAAAGAGAACCTTCTTAATTGTTATCAAACTGAACATAATCAAATAAATTATGAATGAAACATGTCTTTGGTAACTGAGCAGTCTCATTGGATCATAATGGCCATGTGATTGTTGCACGTGACCCCAATGAGACGTCTCAGTTACTAAATTAATGGTGGATATCGAGTACTGTGCTGTATATTATTTCGTTAAACTATTGAACTTTAGATTTCATATTAAAAGTTTTTAAAGTTTTTTTTATCTTTCTCTAATTTTCTACTAATTATAAGCTTACATTACCTTATTTAGCCATAATATGCTTAAGTTAAACTTTGATTAGGTTAGTGACTATGTGGTGGTATGTTATTAAGATATATCTAATGTAATCTATACATATAAATCTAACTGTAAAATATATCCATATTACTATATTTTAAAAAGGGCTGAAAGGAGTATAAGTCTGTATGATGCATCCTAACTAAAAAATGAAAAAATTGATGCATGAATTATAAAAAGTTGACCACCTCTGATTTAAACCAAAAGTAATCATGCAGATTCTGAGATGTTACAATGTCGAAAGCAAAATTTATTGGGTTTTTTAACACAATGTCTGGCAATTTTTCCATTATACTTAATTTAATGATCAATTGATTTTTAATCTCATAAATATTTACGTAAAAAATTCTCTTTCAATTTCTTAAGTGAAATTCTTAGGAAGTTCTTAAAAAATAGCAAAAAATTAAATGTATGGATATCTCAATATTCAACTGTATAAATCAAAGGGAGTGTTAGCTTGACATATATATGTGCTGATAATGACGAAAGTGGTCTAAGTCATTTTAGATAGCTTGTGAAAATAAAAGTTTTTACTATTTATAAATTTTACAATAACAAAAAAGGATTTATTTTGCAAGAGCAAATACAATATAAATGTTCTACGAGCACTATTAGCAAGGAAACAATATACTTTAATACCGTTAACGTAGAACAGAATTCAAATACGGTATTAGAATTCTGTTCTAAAGTTCGATATATATTTGTTTGTTTTTTAAGAAGTTTGTACTGAGGAGGGACCATAACAGGGTCTGAAAACGTTATACGGTATTAAAGTATATTGTTTCCTTGCTAATAGTGCTCGTAGAACATTTATATTACATTAAAAGCAAGTGGTTATTGTTTCAAAGAGCAAATACATTTGCTTTTTTTTATGATCATAGAAAAATTGTTATGAAATTGTTATTAAAAAATATTTTGCAAACCTAAAAATCAAAATATTTTAAAGCAAAAAATATATAATTTAGACCATTTTCACAATTACCAGCACATATAAGATAACTATTTTTTATGACAATCCAAAATTATAGTTCATCAAATTCTGATTAATTTTTGAGTTAAAATTCTTTATAGAAACAAATCTTTAAAAGAAAATGTAAAAAATTTTTTTTTCAATAAAACTTATTGGAAAACTTTTTCTCAAATTTTATATTTTAACTTTCACATTGTTCTTAATAATATATTTTTCTTTTATTACATTAATTCTATATTGAATATATACAGTTGTTTTCCAAAAGATCAAAAACTATCTATTAAGTATTCTTCAATATAGGCAACTGCTACTAATTATTAATGGAAGTTTTTGATTCTTTGTGAGCATTATAAAAATTAAGAAATTTTAATACAATTTCATATTTTAATGAATAAATTTTATAAAAAAAATTGTTTGATATCCTATTTAAACTTTAAATAAGTTGAAAATTATAATTATTGATTAACACTTTATTTAATGATAGTAAAAATTTATGAAAATCCAAATTTAAATAGGGTGTGGTAAACTTGCAAATATAAAAATATTGAAAATTAAGAATTAATTTAGAAAGATTGACTATTATTGTAACAGATCATTATTAATAGATTTTATTTAGATTTTATCAATAGGATGAATTATAAGTTAGGGCATCTTAAAAACAAATAACCAATCAAGAACACAGATTTGAGGGAGAGAGAAAATATTAACAGAAGCCATTTGAAGAAAGTTAAAGAAAAATTGAAAGCATAAATTCAGCTAGAGAAATCAATTGAATTTTTTCTTTCATTTTTAGAAACAATCTCTGCTTACATGTTAATGTTAAGTTATATATTTTCATTTTATAGCTAAAATTTCATCATATATAAAAAGTTGAAATGGAAATAATTTTAGAAAAATTTGCTTTTATTAAATTTATTTATCGAGCTTAGCTTTTCTCAGGAATATATTGATGCATTTCAATCTCATCAGTCTTTATTTAGAAGACGAGCTTAAAAAATGCAACATATTTTAAAAGGGTTAAAAATAATTTAATAATTCTATATTTAAATCTTTCTTTTTAAAACAATTGCTAATAACAAATATTTGATGTTCCAGATAAACATGAGATCATTATCATTATATTGCTATCATATGAGCATTATATACCAAGGAGTTTATCAAAGTTAATATATATAAAGATTAAATGAATTCAAAACATTAAATTAAAATACTTTGTGTAAACAGTTTTCTATTTATCTCATTTTCATATATTACTTTTATTAATAATTTGGCTAAATTTAATTAATATATAATTCCTATTAAAGTAATATATGCCAGTCTCTTAAACATTTGTGTGGATACATTCAGAATAACTTCAAGGAAGCAGAATTTCATAAACAAACATTCTGAAAAATTTATATGAGGAGTTACACCTCATATGAATTTTTCAAGGAATGAGATTATATTCATTGAGTGGACTATAACTTAGTATGATGTTGTCATCTCCATTTTTAAAAGGCTGTCATCTATTCTACTCAAATATTTAAAATATATAATTAATACTAATAAAATGAATTAGTTAGATTGTATCTATCATCATCTTATTCATAATAAAAAGTCCAAATATTTTTAACACAAAATTAGCAATATTTTTAATTAATAGTTGCTTCCACAGTTTACATATTTTACAACTACAGGTAGTCCCTGACTTACATAGATCTATACTTATGTAGGTTAATTTTAGTTAAGGAATTGGGCATGAACTCAGCTTCCTCCTGAAAAAAAAAAAAAAACAAAATTATGGAATTTAGAATTGAATCTGAATTCTCCAAGATGGTAACTTACACGTTTATTCTTTAATTTAACTATTTTTAATGTTAAGTCATTGTGACCCATTAGTACTTTATAACATATGCTTCAACATATGCAGATTTTATTTATGTAGAGTTTTGTGGAACTATCCACTTACAAAAGTTGGGGATTGCCTGTATCTATTATTTTTTTAACCTAAGATTTTTAAATTCAAATTTTATAGTTGATCTGCAAATACATGAATTCACAAATATTAAAAAACTAGTATAATCGTCTTTTCATTAGATGTAAGGATTAATCACTTCATATAGGAATTTTTAGAAACTATTGCATTTTTGCATTCACAGTAAAAACAAATTTGAAAAATATTAATTAAACTTACCCGAGATAACACTGAAAATATATTGTTTTCATTTGTTAACGTTTTATAACTTGATTCTATTGATTTTGCAGCACGATGCACAAAAGGTTGATCCCAAAATCTTATGTCTTTACCTCTATCTTCCTCACCATTGGACTTTGCTACAGGAACATCAGGAACATTTAAATTTTTTCTTTCTATATTTATTATTGCATTAATAAATTATTATATTATTTAAAAATTTAGTCTTTATATAACAATGGTAATTTTAAAATAAATATACTATTAAAAAAAAATCTATAAATTAATTCAAATTATGTAGATACAAAATAATAAGAAAAATAAGCCAAAGTCAAGCAATTCTTCCTTCTATTTTTAACACTTTTAGATTGTACTAGAATTATAAATATTCCTCTAGTAATGATGTTTTGATAACCCCACTGTAGGTCAAAAAATAAGTCAAAAATGACCTGAAAATGGTAGCAATTTGCAATAAAATATAAGAATCACTTGCCTGAATATTCACATTTGTCCTAATCTAGCCCATGCAGCAAATTCGGCCCCACACTTCAATTGACCAAAAGAAAATTTAGACTTAGGCTTAAATCAAAAAAGAAGCAAAGACTTAGTTTATGTATGCTAAGAAATATTATGGAATTGATGAAAGAAAATCTTATAGTATGAAAAAGTATCATTTCCAGGATCATTGTGCTGGAAATCCCTTGCTTTGATTAGAAACTATAGGATTTCTAAAATTTTTTATTTGTCTACTAATATTTATAATTCTAATCAATAGTATCCAGGAAAAGCAGCTTTTTCAAATTAACATTAATCAAATGTAATCTAAAATCAAACATGTTCCAAGATACATATACTCAACAGCAAACAGTTTTGTAATATCTATAAAATATGATGAAGTAAAAAATTTAAACTTCAATGTTATTTTAAGTGTGTGCAGAATAGAAAGCACACATTCAAAATATTTAATTTTTAATATAACATATACAGTTGATTCTGCATAATTAGGACATGGGACTATTCCATTTTGAACCAATTAAACAGCTGCCCAATTAAATGAACTAATAATAAATTCAATATAAAAATATGTAATACGTAGGTAAATAAATAAGTAGGTAAAAAATAATAATTAAGTATCTATTTTAATGATTTACTAAACCAATTTATACAGAAAATAGGCTGCTGATATTCATGCCTTGCATGCTAACTATAGAAAACCATTGATATAATGCGCTTCTTTGACTTCTGGATCCTTTCCATCATGCTTTCTTTTGAATGTTTCCTTCTTCGACTTCTGAATCCTTTCCATCATGCTTTCTTTTGGATGTTCCTCACACCTTGCCTGCTTACTATAGAAAACCATTGATCTAATGCTTTTTTACTTCTGGATCCTTTCCATCATGCTTTCTTTTGGATGTTCCTGGAATTTTTTCTGTAATGCCCACTCCTCACGTAGTTAATTTTCTTGTTGTAAGAGAGACACTATGGTAGATTTTGATACACCAGTTATCAGCAAGTCTATGATGGCTTGTATTAAATGGCTAGCTTTTAATTTTATCCAGCAAAGCAATTTTACTTGAAAGTGTAAAATCATTTCTTGGCATCTTGGCAAAGATTTAAAAATTTTAAATAAAATCAACACTGTAAATGTATATACCTAGGTATAATATATAGTAACAGTAGACTCTTAAGCAGAAGCATACTTGCCAGACGCATGATAATAAATAACTGATTTGCATCATGCTAGTGTTGCCAAATATTAGTGTATGCAGTGTTTGACATACTTTCAAAAAATCCCTAAAATATGTCAAAAATTGCTAAATTTCTTTTCTGCTACTGGTCCCAATTAAGCATTTAAATTATGTATTAGTTTATTAATTTGGTTTCTCCCAATTAAGCGTTTAAATTATGTATTAGTTTATTAGTTTGGTTTCCGATAAATTATGTATTAGTTTATTAGTTTGGTTTCCGTTCTTTGAGATTTGGCGCAATTATGCGTTGCCCCAGTTAAGCGGAATCCACTGTATTAATAATAATATTATGTATTAGTTTATTAGTTTGGTTTCCATTCTTTGAGATTTGGCCTGGTGGTCCAATTAAGCAGAATCGACTGTTTTATGTATTAGTTTATTAGTTTGGTTTCCATTCTTTGAGATTTGGCCCAAAAGAGCAGCTGTCCCAATTAACCGGTGGCCAAATTAAATGGAATCGACTGTATAGCACTTTTGGATTTTTAGTCCATCTTCAGTGAATAGATAAGCATACAAAAACAATTTAAAGTACAGTACATTAAAAATTTAAACATTTACAAAATGATGTGCATATACATATATGAAAATAATATAAGAATACATAAAAATTACTCAAAATAAATACATAAATTATAAATGAACAGTTCTAATACTTATTCATTATTTGTTTTATTAGTGCATTTATAACAAATAATCTACTTCATTTCTAGTTTACAAATACAAAAACAATTTGTGTCATATTTACAATTTATAATTCTTTTCCATTGATAAATCATCAAAAAGAGATTTACTTTAGCTTAATTCATGAGTTCTCCATTTAGGTTAGTGATATCATTATTTAGATAAGAAGACATTACTAGATAAGTGAGTCTGTCAGAAAGACAGCAGTTCTGTTCCATAACACACAACTTCTAACTCTAAGACTGAAAGACTGAAAGGGTAATTTAACTTTTAAAATAAATATAATACCCAAAATAATAATAAAAACACAAAGAATAAAATTAATTTGACTAAGTCCAAATCAGTTCTTCACACATCTCCATTCATAAAATAAGGAACTGCATAGTGTTTCTTTCAATTTTGTCATTTCAATCTCAATTTAGGTATAATCTGTAAACTTTCTATTATTATTACTGAATAAATTATTACTATTATATGAACAACAATTGATCTTTTATTTACTAACATGTGGAAGTCTTAATTCTTAACAAATAATAGATTATATCCATAAGGGATTTTTTCCTCAATATTGAACAATTAACATGGAAAATTTTTCAAAATGAATTCATTTCAAGGGAGGTAAGAAATATGTTATGATTAATGCCTTGAATGCCTCTGCTGTCAGTAGGCAGCAAAGCCGCAGAATAAAACACAATAAAAAACAATAAAAAAAAACATTAAAAAGTTCAATCCTGATTTTATGAATCCAGCTTTTGCAAATCTGTTTTTTGTGTGTAATCAAAGAAAATATGCCCTTGTGACAGTGGATTCTAAAATTTTTTAGTTGCCAAAATATTTTCATAATTTACTTGTAAACAAACATTGTTTATATTTGAACAGCTCAATAAGATTTTGGATTTCTTTATTCCATCCTGTGAATTTTAACATTTCTAAAAATAAACTTTAAAAAACCCTTTAAAATACAAAAGTCTCCTTTTACTGCTAGGTGCCAAGCTTTTGACACATTTTCTGCTGGTTGTTCAATAATAATGCTGCCCTGCTTCATTCATCTTATTATCTCAACTGTTTCATACATGACACTTTCTGATTTTGTATCGCATGTCTTTATGACTTTAGCTTCCTCCCATTTTATTTTTATATCTCTTTGTAAGCAAATCACACTAGTGCTGTTGTCAATTTATCTTTCTTGACATTATTCTTATGCTCTGCTAGTCTATCATTTAAATTTCTTCCAGTCACCCTATACAGAATTATTCTACATTGTTATGGGGTTGTTTATTAGCAGGATCTAGTAGACTCCACTCTGTAGACCTTGGTTGTATTTCCCTTTGTTATTTCTTAACTTTCTAAATATTGTAGGTCCTCTTTTACATGCCTTCTTTTTGTTTTGCTCTTTAGCAACTTTTTTAGTTGTTTTCATATTGGCAATTGTTGCTGGTAGGACTACATATTCTGCTCGTTTGTTCATTGTTCAATTTTCTTTGTATTTCATTATTATTATTACCATTGTTTGCTCTCTCATATATATGCTTACCCTTCTATATAGGCCCTTCATAAAATTGACTAAATACTCATGATTTCTCATATATATGCTTACCCTTCTATATAGGCCCTTCATAAAATTGACTAAATACTCATGCTTTTTTCTGTAGCCTCTAATCCTTTCATATTCTCTCTCTCTCTCACCTTCTACACAATATGTAAAAATTCTTCTGAAGAAGACACAGAATGCTGCACATTTATAGATGTAGGGATTGTTTGACCAAGAGGGAATAGGACTGATTCATATTGTTGGTTTTCTAAATATAGATGTTATGCATTTCCCTTTATGGCTGTGCTGTTTTGTTCTAATTTTAATCTCAGACCTAGGTTGTGATTTGTGAAGGAGTCTGAGTTTTTCAGTCCTTGGCTGGTTCTGCCATATGATAAAAACATTATCTACATATCTAGTGTAGAGCATCATTTTTGCTTTTATCTCATTCATTTTTATCTCTTCTATATATCTTAGAACCACAGATTTCTATACCATAGATAGCTCGCTTTCTATTGTTCTCCCCTGATCTTTGTGAGGCTGACCTTGAGCTGACTGGAAGCCTCTGAAAAAAGAAAACCACTGGGAACAAAGCCGGAGTCTACGTTCACTGAGTCATTAGTTGAATACATTTCTTGCTATTTATGACTGCTTTTTTTTGTCGCCCCGCCATTTAGTATTCTCCCTGAATGGAAAGTGGCGTCATCTGTAAACAAAAAAAAGTTTCAGGATACGTTAAAATTGTCTAAACAATTGTTCTCCGCATGCAAGAAATTCGCTCCTTTCCTGTTATCCCATTTGAAATGTCCGATGCAATTAGTTGAGATCCCAAGAATTAAAGTATCGGCATAGTTGAAAAATCGGGACTCCGCTATGGATTAAACGGAAAACTTATTATTGGTGGTAATCGAATTCAAAAAATAATGCGTCACATTTCTACAGTAGAGAGAAAATTAATTATGCAGTAACTATTATACTGTACAGTGGGTTATCGGTTAATGAACAATCCGTTCATTGTTCATTAACCGATTATCAATTTACCATATGTTTTTATGGGATTTTGATTAATTCATTCTGGAGATCCCAAAAAAATATATAATTTTCTTACTGCGTTTCTTTATGTTAATATATACATACATAGTCTTGCATTTTCATCTATATGTTTATTTTCTAATATAACATACATAGTCTTGCATTTTAATCTATTATGTTTATTTTCCATACATACATAATCTTGCATTTTCATTTATATGTTTATTTTCCGATAAAAAATCTGTCCAATATCGATTGCTTTTCTCTCCAGGATCTTTCGGAAGTGATTATAGCATTGTCGTGGTAGAGATCCCCAAGCCTAAATTTCAATTATTTAACGGCCCGGATGTATAAAAATATACAGTGAAACCCCGACGACCCTGTGATCCCCGTCCTTCACCATCCGGCCACCTCCATTGTGGCTGTTCGTCTATGCTTCTTAACCTCACTCCATATCGTTTATGTTTCTCGGAGACTTCTATTCCGCCAGAGTCCGTGCATAACAGAAAGTGGTAAGCAGTTAGTTAAGGCCACCGATCGCTACAATATATTGGCGCTACAATTCGGCGCCAAAATTTACCAGGTCATTTTAAATGAGTTTTATCTGCATTTTTAATATTTACTATGATTCCAGTTCCACATCTCCAGTATTTCAGGAGGGGTCTGGGCCCGGCCTATTTTTTTTTGTTATCAGATGACGCCACTTTTCTCAGGGAGAATACTAAGTGACGGGGCGAAACAAGCCCTTCCACAGGCTATCAGGGAGAATACTAAGTGACGGGGCGAAACAAGCCCTTCCACAGGCTGAGGCTGCCCACCCCTGCGGAGGGGTCAGCCGGATTTTGGACGACGGGCCGGGCCCGGATCCCATGAAAAATATTTTCAAGGGGTAGACGGGGATCGATGGGCCAGGCCTGGACCTCATGATAAATATTTTCAATGGATGATCCGGACCCCATGATAAATACTTTCAAGGGGATTTATCCTAGATACTCGAGATACTATAGAACCCGAGACTCGAACCCGGGTCCTCCAGAGTGGAAAGCCAAAGCGTTTCCACCGCGGCCCACCTCTGCGGAGGGGTCAGCCGGATTGTGGAGGACGGGGATCAATGGGCCGGGCCCGGACCCCATGATAAATATTTTCAAGGGGTGGGATCCGAGACTCGAACCCGGGTCCTCCAGAGTGGAAAGCCAAAGCGTTTCCACCGCGGGCCGGGCCCGGACCCCGGGGTCAGCCGGATTGTGGAGGACGGGGATTGACAGGCTGGGCCCGGACCCCACGATAAATATTTTCAAGAACCCGAGATTCGAACCCGGGTCCTCCAGAATGGAAAGCCGAAGCGTTTTCGCTCTTCCGATCTCCCCATGATAAATATTTTCAAGGGGTGGGACCCGAGATCGAACCCGGGTCCATGATAAATATTTTCAAGGGGTGGGACCCGAGACTTGCCCGGACCCCATGATTTGATTTTCAAGGGGTGGGACCCGAGACTGTACCCCAGGTCCTCCAGAGTGGAAAGCCGAAGCGTTTCCACGCGGCCAATCAGGCCGACTACTAATCAATCTTGGAAAAGTAAGTAAAGTAGTTTTTAATTTGACATCAGACGAAACCAATGATCGCTTGCTCCCTCTCGCACCCCAATATGGAGTATTAAACCATTTTATTATTATAATTTTTTATAAATACAAGTTTTCGATAATTTTAAATGAAGTACTCAAAATACTCCAAATTTTGCAATTTCCTAATCGTTTAATGTTTCGAGGAAGGAGAAAAATAGATCTAAAGGCCATCGAGGAAGAATTGTTAAAAAAAAAAAAAAAAAA
>AYEL01066631.1:0-16264 GCA_000484575.1 Olivierus martensii | reverse complement strand
TATATATATACTGATTTATTTACGATTATTTATGTAACAAAGCATAAGAAATAAGCAAAATTTCAATATTCAAGAACTTTTTTGGTGGAAGAAAGCAAAAGAAATTTAACAAAGGTTTCATCTACGTTGTGAACAAAAGATGTGGATTAAGTCTGTGATTGTTAAAATAATCCACAAGAATAGTTAATCTTCTATTGTACTTTTCAATAGCTTCAACAACAAGCAGAAATATTTTAACAAGCCGAGATTTAAAAAACTAAAAATATATCGATAGCTTTCTAAATCAGCTAGATATAACTGTTAACTTAATCCTACTAAGGAAGAAGTTCAATTTTCTGCTTGTAGGATTATTTGATGTAAAAGCATAACTAAAAAACTAAATGAGTGATTTTTAGAACTAAACAAAGCCTAAGTATGTTTTGGATGCTTTGAAGTCAATCCATGTGTGGCCACTAAATCCATCTTGATGTCCATTCGGATAGATTTAAGATTGGTACCATGAATAGTTGTAGTCGTCCATTTCCTATTAATCACCCAGAATGCAAGGAAACACTAGAAATAGTTACTTTAATGGAAATTCCGGCTCTTGTCACGTAGCACCAACTATTCCCTTAACAAGACTGCTCGACTTCGTGCAAATTACAGTTACATTATGTAAATAATGGGGATGAACAAGTTCTGAAGCTATTTACATGAACATTGAAATTCATCGTTTACTACGACAACAAAGTTGAGAAAGAATACATTAAAAAGACATAAAGATCAATGTAACGTAGTTACTTTGGCCTGGAGAGTTAATTTAGTTCTTTTGTCGAAATATCTCTTGGTTTGTTCTTAAATAACTGAACATGTTAGAGACGTTGAAAAAATAAGTTATCAAATCACAAAAGAAAAATACAAACAGTAAACCACAATACTCGTAACTGCATTCAATTGATATAAGCAAATACAATACTACTTAATAATTTAAAATTAAGAACTTCGGATGAATTTTAATAAAATATATAATTTAAAAAAAAAACAATGATAATAATCATCAAACTAAAATGATGTTTTTATTGCAGATAAATTTGTTGAAGTAATGAAATTTATTATGCTTAATCATAAATTTTTATTTACGAAATTTTTTTGAGATTGAAATTAATAACTTCTTTTATCACAAATATTTATTATTTCATAATATAGACTATGTAGATTATAATGAAATTCATTAAGAAATTTAAAGTTATTTTCGAAATTTATTGATTTCAATTTTACGTCTAATTCTTTGAATTTAATAATAAAAACGAAATAATATAATGAAGTTTGTACAATACAATTTATTGATATTCCTTAGGTATCAAATATCAAATACTGTAAACCAATATAGCATAAAACATTTTTACAACGATATTATTGTAGCATTAACAAGCACCTCAAGATTATTATTAATTGATAGTATTATTCTATATTTTTAACAAAATCATTAGATGACTTTACTAAACTAAATCTGCTTCATTTGTTATATCTGTTTAGATTTTTACTTTCAGAAGAAACTAGATGAATTCATATCCTTTACGTAGAGTAGAATTTATGAGATTAAATTTTTTTTAATTTTATTTTTCTATTGTTTATTCAATTTCCTTTCTAACCTCCATACGGAAGGAAAATAATAGTTATAAGATCACAATGATACCCGTTCTATGTGCATCTAGCACTATGATTTTCACTAATAACTTCTGGATAATTAGTAAATGTTTATGAAATTCAATAGCAATGTTTTATAATTAAATATGTTTCCATTTATTGTTCATAAAGAATGACAAATGTTCATTTGTAGGAATCGTTTCATTCATATTATAAGCGCACGTTCTAACTCTGTTACTTCAACTAGTTCTTCAAGCGGAAGCAACATGCTCTCCAATGTTTTAAGGAACTATAATAAATAAAATAAAAAAAATACTATATACATACTCCTGACAATAAAGATTTACAGTTTTTTTTCCTCATTAGCTTTCCCCTACCTGTATTATTAAGGCAATAACTCCTAACTTGTTACCTTGTAGTTGCCCTTTGTGCACTTATGGGTAGCAAAGGTCGTTTATTTCTTAAAAACTGTTTAAAAATAGCAGATGTTCAACTTTTTGAGATACTTTCTTAATATATCTTGGCATAAATATTAGATTTTTGTGAAAATTAACAGTAAGATAAAGTCATAGAAGATGATCTTCACTGCATTAGTTCTTTATCTTTAAGAATTTAAAAATTGCATTCATTTAAAATGTAGAAGTTTCTCCTTAATAACTTTTGAATACTATTTGATTGATTTTTTTATGAAATTCATTATGGATCACACCATTAAAATCTACTTTGTAATAAGTTTAGTTATCTCAACAGCTTCGTCCATTTAAAAATGGCAGATTCAAATCCTAAGGCTTCTTCTTAATAAATATTGAACTATTTTATATATTTTTATGCCATTAAATAAAAATATTATATCTTCGAAGATGATTTTAATAGCATACATTTGAATCCCACATCTTTAATTATTCTAAAATAGCAAACATTTGGAAAGAAGACTAGCTAATTTAATTCTTGTTTTTAACTGAAACTTTATTAATTATTTATATCTATATTAATGCGCATTTGTTTGCTTTTTTAATGATATTTAGATATATTAAGAAATTAAAAGCATGTATCTCATTATATTATTAATTAATAAAAAATAACACATAACTTACTGGTATTTTTATTTTTATTTGAGCAAACACTAACTTTTATTGAAATTGATAATACTAAACTTATAATATAATAAAGAAAATTAATTATTTATACACACATCAAATAAATTACGTATTATTTTGAAATTCATGTAAATCACTATCTTTTTATTTTATCAAAATGCAGTATACTGTATTGTATTACAAAACTTCAACATGAAAATTTAAAGCACAGTATAAAATTTTCATGGGAAAAATCTAAAAAATCTTTTTAAAACATTAAATTATAGATAGCGTGCAAAAGAAATTGACAATTTTTTTAAATTTTATTATTATTTATATGACTAATATAATGAATAAAATATTCGAATCTTGTATATATAGATTTTTTTTGGTTTCATACATAAAAAAGTTTTATAAATGCAATGAAATTTTAATATTTTTTAAAATTTTATATTAACAACGTGCAATTTATCTTCAAATCTATTTGAATAAATTGCCCATTTTAAAAGTAAAAGAGAAAAAACAGTTAAATTCCATATTTTTACTGGTTCGTTAAAAATTACATTGTTTAGTTTTATAATTGTACTACATGAACCATGAGTGGATATCTAGAAGCAAACTTTTTAATGTGCTTCTAGTCAAGTTAATACTTCATTTTTGAATCTCTTGCTCGCTTGGCTGATTTTTAATAACTGTCAGTTGAATACGCAGTTCCGATTAAACGGTACAGATGACACACACTTATTAGTTATGGAATTAATAGAGTGTACTTATTTTTTTCTGAGATCCAAAAAAGGAAGAATAAGATGAGAGCGTATAAGGCGAGAAGTTAATTTTATCGAGTTTATTGACTAAGGATGTTTGGTAAGAAGAGAACCGAACATTTGATGAATTATTTTGTCATCCTAAACTGTTCTAATTATACGAAGTAAATGATGTAATGTCTCAACTTTAAGCAAAATATTCCGTGATAGATCTCTGAGTGGAAGATAAATTTCTTTGATTAACCATTAAATTTCATAAGGATGACATAAGATAATTTGTTTTACATATGTTAAAATCATAATTTTTAATATTATTCATGCATTAAAAAGTATTTTTGCAATTTTTTCATTTGATTTTGTAACAAAGTATTTGTTAAACAAATTGAAATGTATATACATGAATCGATAAATTTATCAGTATAAATTTATCGATTTTAAAAATGATTAATATTTAATAAATTTAAAATAATAATTATTTTTTATGATAAATTCAATACATTAAAGTGAAATACATTAGCTTTTTTTCTGTGTGATTTTATTCTCATTAATCAGTTAAGATTAATTGTAAAATACAGTAATTATTATTTAACTAAAATTCTAATTTTCGTTTTAATTATCACTATTGTTTTTAAGAGGGGAAAAATATACATTTAAATCCTTTTTAATTTTTTATTAATGCAACTAAAAATACCAATTCCGCACTTTACTTATTTAATTAAAATGCAAATTAGAGCTGTGAATAAAAAAAAATTAATAATAAAGAAATAAGACGAATGTGAATTAGATCTATCTATGCGTTTTTTTGTAAGTTTTAATAAGTCTTTTCTTCATTTGGCATTTTAAAGCTGTTAATTTTTTTAAGTTATTTCCTCGTTGAAATAAAATATTTACACTTAAATATATCCAAAAATTTATAATTAAAAAAATTAACAGGAAGGGAAGATGAAAATATAATGAGACATAACTTTTGGAGATTTCTTAATTTTGCAGATAACATTCTCAGTAATGATTTTCAAGAATTAGCTAATGAATTCTTACCCTTTTTTAACCGAAATATAAACAAAATAAACTTAAACGATGTAAAAAGTGATAAAAAATTCGATACATTAGCTGCCTAAATTTTTAATAATTTTCGCAAGTTACACCTTAAATCGCAATTTAAAATATAAATAAGCAATAAAGAGTTATGTAAAAATATTATTTATTTGTTTCTAATATTCTTAATGAATAATAAGCTGCAGTCTTTTGATAAAATATGCAATTATATGTGCAGAGTAAAAATGCAAAATTTTATAACTAAATAATCTTTTTATGAAATGATGGTTAAATTAATTAAGAGTTTTTAAAATTGGATTAAAAATTGTTAAGAAATATAGATCCTAAAGAAAAAATAATTACGAAGCCAGCTTTTTAATTAAAAACGATTATTTTTATTTTAAAATTGTCATAGCACTATTGTTGTTGAAAAATTTTGTAAAATTTATGACTGGGAAAACCTTTATGCACGGATTGCGATATATTGGAACTTTATCTGTGTTCGATAGACCGTTCGAAGTTAACAGTCATCAATTGTTTTAATTTTTGAGATTTATTGAAAAATTGTCATCTAATTTATTTCTAAAAATTGTATTTTGCACTTGTAAAACATCGAAATGCGCATCTAGATTCTGATATTCAAATGCGTGAATAAGTCTTATATTTTGTTCTATTAAAATTCTACCTAGTTCCCGATTGAAACTCGAGAATTTAAAGTTCAACTTTTAGTGGCAACTTATCTAATTATAAAGAACATTCTCACCATCATCTGTACTATATCAAAAATATATATCAACAGTAGACTCTGGATTTTACCAAACAAAATTCAATAAGTTGTTAATTCTCGTAACGCATATTTTACATAGTGTGTCAAATACAAGTATATACCCCACTTAACGTATTCTCGTAATAACGAACAATCAATTTTACTTCCCATCCCCGCTATTACGTACCACTGCCCCCACAAAACTATTGGCGGCAGTAATCAAAAATTTCGAAACTGGCAATATACAGTATAGTCAACATTTTTTATACGACTACACTTTTATACCTGTTACAGACGATGATTTTGTTTTTATACTTCATTGCAATAAAAAACAATTCATTTTTATAATACGTGAAACAAAATACAAATGTTTCCTCCATTCTAATACCAACATTTCATGTTTTTAACTGAAATTCGGATGCATTTATGATTAATGGCAAAACAAATTTTTCTATCGTCTAATTTAGTGATATCCATTCACGCGTGCGCGCTACAAACCTGCGGAGCGAGATGATAGGTATGGCGAAAAGATGGGAAGGCTTTAGAAACGTTTTCAAAAAATTGATATGCCAAAAATAAATATGAAAGCCGTTTTCTTGTTTATTGTTTTACATGTTGATATAAGTGATAAATATGTATTTTTATGCACACATTTATCGTATTATAAATGGGTATTATAGCCCGTAGAATTTTTCCGAAGTTTCCATATTTGGTATTTCTTAATATTTATAAGTGCGACCCAGAGAAATAACAAGTTCCCCCCCAATAATAATCGTTATTCTAAGCAGTACAAGATATTCAAACAACAAAATAAAACGTGCGAAAGAAATTTTGCTGCAATTAATAAAATATGAGCGCGCAACTATCGTCGAAAGCGCAAATCGTGTGTGTCAGATAAATGCATCATAATTATTAATACAGTCAAATCTCTTTAAGCCGCCCCTCTGTAAACCGCCACCGTCGTTTATTTTAAATATTAAAAAAATTCCAAAAACTTACTACATTTGCTGTATATAAAGCTAAAGCCAATTGTCTATAAAAATAAATATTTTTTTTAATATGCATGTCTTGTAAAAACATTCATAATAAAATTTGTTCAAAAATTTTCACCAACCTGTTCTTTCTCTCAATCAATATTGCAAGAAAACTTGAAGCAAAACCAGGTATAAAGGAACAGTGATAGTAATAAAATTTTCCCATCCATTTCCTATAATCAAATTTATTTCTGTTCAAAATTTATTTATAATTCAAACTTAATTCTATTACATAAATGAGATTACTTCCTAAAGAATTTTCCAACATTTTTTATATTTCTTTATTCTGAGTTAATTAAAAATAACTGAATATGTAATAACTATAAAAATATAAATTTTATCTCAAAATTTTCCATTCTCAAATGGCAAATTTTTATCACATGCATAAAATTTTATCTTTAGGATTTTTGTACAAATATAAAAAATTATCTACAACTCAATTATTTAAACAATTTTTAGACGATTTGACTATTATTGATTTTAATTGCACATTTCATGAACAATTATAATGCTTTATGTAACTTGCATAGAGATATTATTGTGATCTACTGATAAGCCAGTGGATACATAAGCTATCTTGATTATAGGTACCCCTAACTTAAATATATCCAATTTCCATATATCCAAACTTATGTATAAAATTTTTCCAATTTTTATTTTTATTTTTGAGGTATAGAGCATAAAAGTTTATTGTATTTGCAAGATATAAGTCCAAAAATGTTGGTTTATAATATTTTAAAGATCATACTATTTTATTTATTTATATTTAATGTATTGTTTGCTGATCTTAAGTATCATATTACTAGTATGATATCATAACATATGGTATTGTCTTGCTTTTATAGTCAGAGAGCATTATGGTGCCATAACATTGTATAGGTGCAATTATAGTATCACACTAACTCCAGCAGCTTTTGCTTCAGAATTTTTGTTAAAAAATCATTTTTATAACTTCTGCAAAATCTGAGTTATGTAAAATCTCCAGCCCCAATTATTTGCATAAGTTTGGGACTAACTATATATGAATGTGTTTTAAAAGCTTCCAGGTATAAAAACTTGATCATCAGGTACAGATATTTATCAAACTACAGTAAATTTCTTACTTATGTTATTAATTCATTTCAAAAAGTATAAGCAAGTTGAAAACCATATAAATCCAGCAATATGTAAATTTAATGCATTTGATAAATAGGATGGATGAATAAAATTAAGGAATATACTTTGAGCATAGATATGAAAATTTATGGTCATGAGTGATATCTGTATAAAAAATATAAATTGTGTAATGAATTTTTTATTTGAATATTTTAAAAAGCTAGCAAAAATAACAGGATTTACATATCTGCATATCTCTAACTGCAGAATTCAAGACCATGTGAATTCACTTATATTAAATAGCTATTCTAATAATTACATACAGTCAAACCTGTTTTTAATGCGGTCGGTTTTTGTGCGATATTTTTTTTTTGTGCATTTTTATGTGCAATTTTTTTGTGCAGTATATAAAAAACATTCCATGAAATGCATATGACGAATAAAAATTAATTAAAAAAATGTAATTAAAAAAAATAACGCACAAAAACCGACCGCATAAAAACAGGTTTGACTGTATTATATATTTAAAAGAACTGCAAATATATAATACTGTATAACTGAAAATTTTTAAAATAGCATTCATTATTAAGTCAAGAAAAAAATCAAAATGAAAAGCAATGTTTCAAAATTTGATTTAGCTTTCTCTCCCCAAGAATGGCATATTGATGAATAACCATATTTTGATAAGTAACTGGAATTCTGGAAATAGTTTCATTCTTAAAATTATTAATTTGACTTCTATTTACATTCACTTTCATATCATATTTAGCACTAAATATTATATTATTAAAGAATATCTTAGAATATAATGAATTTTTCCAAACTAGTATATTGTATACAGTAGATACTAAAATAACTACACTGTGTATGACTTTTTTATTTGCAATTTCCTTTAATAGCATATGTCAAACTTACTTTATAAACAGAAAATTATAGTTTATAATAAGGATACCTTTAATGCTTTGAACTTATTTGTTAATATATTTTATAATCTTATAACTAATTTTATGATTAAACTGTGGATAATCATGATAAAAATTAATTTGCAAAAATCCATTATATGTATTATATTTAAAATTTTGATTACTGTATTCAAAAATATACTATTGATATCAAAAACTTGTAGAAAAAGGACTTACTTAACATACTTTGAAGCATGGAAAAAATTTAAAATATTAATTATATTTAGAAAAACAAATGATAAAAATTTAATTATACAGCATTTGAAAATTATATAAAAAGTTATCTTATTCAAATTTAAAACTTGGCAATCTTATTACTGCTTCAAAATTTGTTAAATGCAAAGCATAATTATAGGAATTTTGATAAGATTTATTTGTATAGCAATTTTGATATTAATAATTAATTTTGAATAATATGAAAAATGAGGCAGGAGGAGAATCATAAATTTGAAAATACTATGTGAGTTATTTACAAAAATATAATGAATCTTCTACATTCTGTTATATCTTTTCAACTTAACTGTTTGTAAAATAATATTTGATACCTAATATTTCAATGCTGCGATAGATATCATTCAATGAATACGAATTGCGATCTATCGATAAGTACGTGTCGAAAGCATTCAAATAACAGTTAAATTATTAACAGATTTTGAATTAGAACAGATTCTCGAGATGATCATGTCGAAAATGTGTTGAATATGTTACAAGACTGACTTAATCTCATTGTCTGCTTTTATCTTATGCAACAGTATTACAAAAAAGTTAACAATACAAACTCTGTCCTTGAAATAAGCCACCCAAGTTTTTAAATCCCAAGCAGTGTAATTTACACAATTTAAAGATTTATACTAAATATTTCCATAATTAAAATAATAATGATAATAATAATACATAAAATTGCAGATTTTATAAGTTATTAAAAGTAACATAACCTGAATAAAGCTTGAAAATAAATAAAATAAATTTTATCTCACCTAAGCAAACAAAAAAAGAAAACAAATGAAAATACATTGAACGTAAGGAAACAGGATGATGTTATACTGCTTTGTAAAGTCTTCAGACACGCTTCAATAGTAAATTTCTTCTGAATTATCTGAGATAACTGAGAGATAAACAAAACTAAATCTAAATATTATTCATACCATATCATTTATAAGAAAAATCTAATTTTTACTGTTTTAATAAATTAAGCATTAATAAAAACAACTCAGTAATAAAAAATGATACAACAATTACAGTATATATATTTTTTAGGTCATTGACATTTTCTTCTTCAGCATCTAAATTAATGACTGTCCTTGTTATATTAACTATCCTTTAGAATGAATTACGATGAAGGAATAAAGCAATGTCAAATCGTGTTTATGAATTTAAAAATACTCACCCCATACAAAGACGTATATATCTTCAGAGACTCTTTCAAACAATCAAATGCTATTTTCAAAGCAGCTTCTGAACAGAATGGAGACCAAGTATGTCCCACTTCGTAGCAGTTATAGGGAAGACTCAGTTCTCTTAAAGTACTGAGAACAGCCATATTTCTGAATGCAAACACTAAGCACTATTCACCTAAACATGTCCACGTGTTTCAATTAAAACAAATGTGCGTGAAGACAAGACTCACCCTTCGTTGCCTAGCAATAGACGGTAACGCGCACTTCCCGAAATTTCAGCGCCACCTTTAAATTCGAAGTACTCCAATTGAACCTAATAGTCTCCTGAAAGGTTTTTCGTAAAAATTTGTTTTCTTCGCGCAATTAATTCTCTGTCATTTATTTATATCTGGCGAAGAGTCTTACTTATGCCGTCTGTTAATGTCAGTCAGTACATGCAATGTTTATAAACTTGTTTTATTACGAATTCTAATGTAACTATTCGAGAAATTAAACAATCCTGAGGGTATAGCGTGTCCCGGTTAATTTATAAACATGCTAGCATTTCCGGAACAAGTCTGCCTTAGAAAGTTTATAGTGAAACAGAAATTCTGGTTACTCTCACGCAAGTAGATATTACACAACTTCGGGCATAAAACGAAAAAAAATTATTAACCTATATTCCAATCTTTAAATTCATTTTTTTTCAATTTTAATTGATTGGAAATATTTCAAGTAAGTTTTTCAAATTAATATTTACTATACTGTATTATTATAACGAAGAAGTGAGCCTTGAGGAATGCTTCTTAGTCATAATTAATGAAGTTTATTTAAATGCATAAATATTGCTTAGCGTAAAAATGTTCATATTTATGTATAGTTTCGTAAAAATAAACAATAATGCAATAATTTTCTAGCTTTTATACCTTTTTTGCGTAACATTTAAAAAGTTTAAAAGATTAAACCTCACGTCACTCAGCCGTAAGCTGCAGCCTAGTTTATAACATTGTTCTCTTACTTACTGACGGGTGGTGAGGAACAGATATGAATAAGCAGTAGAGGTGAACGAATTCAAAACTGGTTACCTTATCATGCCCTAAAATCAGTTTTCAATAACTTGTTTTATTATTTTATTATTATAAATTGCTCGTGTCAACGTATGCATCATGTATCACGTTTACATACAGAAGCTCTAAATAACTCAAGAAAAATTCTATCTCGAGACAAACTCACTAAACTATGGTCGCTAAGCTAAATAATTATGATAAAATTCACCGGTTAGGCGATGAAGCAAAACAATGGTGAAGAAAATTCGATATTTCTTGTGAATATAAATTTATTCCATTTTCATTGTTTTGCTTGTTGGCATATACGCTTCAATACACAAATAAATTTTATACATAATTTACTGATAGTTTCAAACCAGCAATACCAATAGCAACTATTGTTACCTTCTTCCCTTTTTTTTTATTTTTTATAAAATTATTGTATTCTATAGATTTACATAAAGCAAGTGGAGAAAAATAATTTTCCAGGTTTGTGCCAACTAGTGCATTAATGTGCAATCGAGGAGAAAATTTTTGTAATCGGTTTTTCTAAGCAACAAACATATTTTCGGCATGAATCTATGTTTGGCGAAATGTAAAATTAAATCATTCAAGTACAAACACAATGAAATTTCTTTCGGTTATAAAATTTTTTAGAAAGTTTTCGGAAGTTTTTTCTGTTTTGAAATATTTTATTAAAAAAAATATGCACTGTTTATTTTTTCGACGCATTTCGGCATGAATCTATGTTTGGCGAAATGTAAAATTAAATCATTCAAGTACAAACACAAGGAAATTTCTTTCGGTTATAAAATTTTTTAGAAAGTTTTCGGAACTGTTTTGAAATATTTTATTAAAAAAAAATATGCACTGTTTATTTTTTCGACGCGTGTTGTTTTTTATGAACATCTAACACAAGTTGTCAAGAGAAAAATGAACTCAAAATAACGACACGCTGATGAAAACAATAAACAAAATATTGTACATATTTTCCTCGTTCTCAATGAGGAAAATCAGTTAATTGCTAAGAGAAAATCATAATTATTTATAGCGAAATGAATAAATTAAAATTTTTATTTGATATACCGTTGGCATATGCAGTGTGATCCATTTTGAAAATTAAAAACAAGAAAAATAATAATAATAAAAATTGCGAATTAGATAATAAAACTGAAAAATATATTTAACTAGAACATAAATTTAATCCTTGGTGAGGTAATGCATTATATATGTTATCGGATTATACTTTTTTTGTTATCGAGTTATGCAAAAGTTGTCTGACAATTTAAAAAGAAAATGCACCAATAAATCTTCATTGAATGCATACGTAATTCGCTTAACTATAAACGTAGTGAAAGAATAGTTATTTGCCTCCAGCTATCACGCAATGAAGCGAAAATTTATTTATAAAAAATGTCTATTGTTGACAAATGATAATGTTAGGTTGTATACGCGAATTTTGCGCGTAATAATCTAACTACGCCAATGAACTTAACACAATACATTTATTTATTTATTTATTTTTAAATGGCTAACAATTCTTTTCGTAAAATACATTTCTTGAAGTCGTGTTAAATGAAACGAAATTTGGTAAATTGCAAAAAAAAAAATGTTTCATTATTATAATTCTCAAACTACATTTGCACAAAAATAACGCAAAAAATCAATTTAATAAAGTTAAGAAGAGAATAGAAATTTACATATTCAACTCTAAAAAGTTTAATTATTATAAAATCTAAATACAATAATTTATTTTTGTATACTGTGATCCCAAAAAGCGTTCAGTCCATTTTGGTCATTTTTTTATTTAATGCAAATACATAGGCCTAAATTTATTTTTGTATACTGTGATCCCAAAAAGCGTTCAGTCCATTTTGGTCATTTTTTTTATTTAATGCAAATACATACTTCTATTGAAGTCATAAGATAGATGACTTCAATAGGCTGGTTTATTCCCAAAATCAGCCTATTGAATTCAATTGCTGGTTTTCAATAGGCTGGTTTGTTCCCAAAACCGTGCTAATCGATGCGTACGGGACACTTGGAGCGCTTCCAGTTGGCAAGCAATTTGATGACCTTGCTGAACAAGCGCTCGCCTAGCAAACGTCATCGCTTAACCTCCTCGGATCCACTACAAAAAAACCTTTTTATTTTGGGAAATTTTGAATTTTATAAAACACATACAATCATGTTTGTTTATAAAATATGTAATTTTCGAAATGTCATGGTTATTTTTTTTTTTTAAATTTGATGTGTCTAATAGGACACATTGGGTCTTTAGGCATGCAAGTTTTTGAAAAAATGTACAATGTTTTCCAAAATGTTAATTAATTTTTAAGAAAAATAAATTTAATAAAATTTTAATGCAGTTAAACTCCTCAGATGCCATATACCTCATAGGACACATGGCATCCGAGGAGGTTAAACAGCTCACGCTGTCTAACTGGACGTCTTGTATGTATAAAAATTGCTTACCAGAAACAAAAAATATTGTTAGCTTTATTAAGTGATGAAATTATGGATAATTCTTTTGAAATATTGCTAACAAATGCTGTAGAAAGAACAGTAAAATATAATATTTTTTTATCAAATATTATTAGTCAATCGCCAGATCATATTACAGTTATTATGCAGAAAGTACCATACTTAAATATAATGATACAGAATTTAAAGCACATTTTCGGATGTCAATATCAAAATTTCAAGTAAAATTTTATTTTCTAAAGGAATATTTTAAAATTATAGCAAAACTACCAAAGAAATGGCTCGCTGCCTTTGCTTAGCAGCAAACTCAGCGTCTGATGACGTCATTCAAAATAAGCAAACCATCCAGTTAAGCAGCTCATTCCAACAAGACGGTTTGCTGAGAAGCGATTAGTTAGCTGCTTGCCAACTGGAAGCGTCCTTGAATCCTGCTTTGCTTTTGAAACTTGCTCAGTCCAGGAGCAGTAACGATGAAAACTTTCATTCCAACAAGACGGTTTGCTGAGAAGCGATTAGTTAGCTGCTTGCCAACTGGAAGCGCCCTTGAATCCTGCTTTGCTTTTGAAACTTGCTCAGTCCAGAGAGCAGTAACGATGAAAACTCGCTGTTCTTTGCGCATGAGCAGAGCGTTTTCCTAATCCTGCCAGAAGGGCAATGAAAAAAAAAAATAAACTGCCATTACTGTTGGCAATAAATTTGTTGTGGGAATTTTTGTCGTATTTATTCAAGGCAAAATTGTTATATTGGTTATTAATTAATTTTCATGTTAGAAGCTCTCGAAATAAAATCTGTTGGCAATAAATTTGTTGTGGGAATTTTTGTCGTATTTATTCAAGGCAAAATTGTTATAATGGTTATTAATTAATTTTCAAGTTAGAAGCTCACGAAATGAAATGGTAAATTAAAAATTTAAGTTTCTTGGGACTTTTTTATGTATTGTTAAATGGAAAGTTACTTTTCTAAATTTTAGTAGTTCCTAATTTGGAATGCTTAAATACATATTCTGGGGTCTTTCCCATGGGGAAAGCCCTTGAACTTCCCCATGAAGTAATAAAAGTAAATGTTTGAATTTCCCCAAGAGTAGGTACTCGTACATTTTTGGCCTACCTGCGATCTGTGGAATGAGCAACGATAGATATTAAGTCTTTTTAGGCAGAACGACAGAGATTACGAGTAAGAGTAACATTTATAACAGCATTTTCGCCGGTCAGCGATAATCCGCGAATAAGCGCGAAAGTGCCGCGAAAATCGAATTTGTGGTTACAAATAAATTTTCGGGAGTAATCGAATACGTGAATAAGGAATCCGTGATTACTGAGAATTGCCTGTATTTTAATACTTAAATCAAAATAAATTTAGTTTTTCCTCTAATGAAGAATGAGTGTAATTGAAAACACGTGCAGTCCTTGAACTTAACAAGAATTTTTACTTCGGGTTCATCAACTCTACCAATAACTCGAGATGGTGAATACGGCCGTAAGAAGTTCATTTTTATCTGATGCACCTCCTGCCTATGTTTCGTAATCTCTTTCAAAACGAGATCTGTTTCTTCTTCATTGCAACACTGTATATTTGAAGCGGCGCCGATGTTATTCTCTCTAATGCTTCTCGGCTGTTCAAAAAATTAGCAATCTCTATGGGAAGTGACGTCATTCTCTAGATTATCCAGTGGAGACTTCTCGGAGAATTTTTTGAACGTACCTCTAGGTAAAACGATGGAGTCATCATCGTCGTCATACACCACGTGACTTCCGGTTAATTTTTACCATTGGCTCTGGCACACCTATAGTATACTAACGGTTGAGTACAACCGACAAGTCACAAAAAAATGTACTACTTGTATAGGGTGACCATTTTTATCGTAACATAATGCGGGACAGAGAGCATCCATTGCCTACGAAGCACACGTAAATACGTGCGCGTGGAAATTTTTTTTGAAAAAAGTCCTTTAAAGTCTCATTTTAAAACAGAAATTTATTAAAAAATATTCATTTTGTATAACATTTATTTAAATAGTAAACATTGATAAATATAAATAGGAATCTTTTAAAAAGTATCGAAATGGATAAATTTTATCCATTTCGATTCTTTTTAAAAGATTCCTATTTATATTTATCAATGTTTACTATTTAAATAAATGTTATACAAAATGAATATTTTTTAATAAATTTCTGTTTTAAAATGAGACTTTAAAGGACTTTTTTCAAAAAAAATTTCCACGCGCACGTATTTACGTGTGCTTCGTAGGCAATGGATGCTCTCTGTCCCGCATTATGTTACGATAAAAATGGTCACCCTATACAAGTAGTACATTTTTTTGTGACTTGTCGGTTGTACTCAACCGTTAGTATACTATAGGTGTGCCAGAGCCAATGGTAAAAATTAACCGGAAGTCAAGTGGTGTATGACGACGATGATGATTCCATCGTTTTACCTAGAGGTACGTTCAAAAAATTCTCCGAGAAGTCTCCACTGGATAATCTAGAGAATGACGTCACTTCCTATAGAGATTGCTAATTTTTTGAACAGCCGAGAAGCATTAGAGAGAATAACATGGCCGCCGCTTCAAATATACAATGTTGCAATGAAGAAGAAACAGATCTCGTTTTGAAAGAGATTACGAAACATAGGCAGGAGGTGCATCAGATAAAAATGAACTTCTTACGGCCGTATTCACCATCTCGAGTTATTGGTAGAGTTGATGAACCCGAAGTAAAAATTAACGCAAGGTTGTTTGGCGAGTTATTCGATATTCGTATTCACCAATATTTTCAACTGTGTAGTTATTGAACTCGAGGGTTATTTGCCATTTGTGCTACTGATGTCGAGAGTTAATGACGATTTCGTTTCTATCGGATGTTACAATTGGTTGGAGATGGTCACATGATAGTAATTAGGGAAATGGAGCAAGTTATAAATATGCGGAAACATTTCACTAACTTTGAAAAAGAATTATTGTTAGAATTAGTAGAAAAAGATAAAGATGTGATAGAAAACAAA